>JARQZK010001462.1:535000-592500 GCA_030704885.1 Cynegetis impunctata | reverse complement strand
AACTCGAAGCAGCGCGGTCGTATCTTCCCTTCATTTTTATTATTTTTTATATACAAACTCTTAAACCGCTACTTTTCTTATATCAACTCAACCCACGTACTGAATTTCAACCCTTTATCTCAGTCTGAAGCTGCAAGGGTTTTTAAAACCTCGAAAAACCTAAAATATCTCCATTTAAATTGCAGTCGTGAGAGAAAAATGATTGTACCACAAGAAAGCGTCCGTCTAACATAAAGTAATCCTAGTACGAATTTTGAATCCACTTATTTAATTTGAAGGTGGTTTAGGAATACAAAAATCCTTTGAAAATCAGGTCTTTCATCTCCATACACTCTCCAAAAAGCCCTGATAATAATAACTATAATAAAAGAACTTTATTAGTACTTCAGTACAGAAAGCATACATATATGGTGTCAATTTTACATTTGCAATACATATATGATATTATACTAACATTCAACTGTCCTATTTCTGGAGAAATAAATGGTGGGATACAGCAGGAGCTGATTAATTCAACTGAGGAGCTGATTAATCTAACCATAGAATACTAAATTTCTAATATGTATTCTAGAACTAATTTCTACATGTACTTGGTTAGCACTTTCTTGCACAATGTTTAGATATGAAAACGGAAATTTGTTTGCGCTAAACAGACGCAGCGTGTATGATAAACATAAATATACGTTGGGAAGTTCATTTGTACTATTAATGATTAATCAAATCAATCATCTTACGGATCATGAGATCCGACAACATGGAATTCCAATTTAGCCTTCAAGGGAGAATCTTAGAACATTCGACATCGGTGCCACACACGATGGAAATACGAGACAGTAGTGATGAGCTCGTTGCAGAGCGAAATAGACCATATAGTGTTTCCATCGTGTGTGGCGCTGGTATCGAATGTTTTTACCTTGAAGGATGAATATGAATTTCATATCGTCTTTGGAGGGTTAATTTGATGAATCAATCAATCTTTTGAATTAATTTCCCAACGTATCAATATCTTCATATATATATATATACATATATATATATATATATATATATATATATATATATATATATATATATATATATATATATAAACATATATATATATATATAAATATATATATATATATATATATATATATATATATATATATATATATATATATATATATAATATATATATACCTATATATTTGTATATATGAACCTCTCCTTGTGAAAAATATTCGCTTCATATTCTTGTGTGAATAACTATTATTCCTTTCAATAAACTTGCTCATTTTGCACTGAATTAAGACTATTGACACCATTCAATTAATTCACTTAATTTATTAAATGTTCTTCAAATTATTTGTTCACAATTCTCATAAAACTTGGTATAACTTCTTCGAACACGGTAAATGGTAATTTTCATTTATATTTTATGTATTTCTGTTATTTTATATTATATTTGTATTTCAAATTTCCGTTATTTTCAAAGGCAGAAACTGATAAAGTCAACGTAGAAGTTATAACATTACAATGAATGAAAAATATTGTAATTGGCATACATCTTTTCCTTTGATATTACACTTACAATATGAAGAAAATATCTCCACTCATGGGGCAATTAATTAGATTACTGAAAATGCATAATCTCCAGGGGGTAAAACTTAATCAGAAAAGCATGGTATTGTGCTCTTACAAATAGATAAATCATAAATTTGAGTCGACCTGCAGATTAAATAATGAAACTGTTTTCTGGTAGAGATGTAAACAGATTTCCTCCAGCTTGGGCAGAAGATAAACAACCATTCGAGGCAGAACTAGCTGAATGACTTAATTATATACACAGATGAATATTTATTATCACCATTTCATTATTTAAAGTACACTCGCAGATTCAACTGAATTTGAATAGTATAGAGCAGGGGTGGCCAACCGGTCGATCGCGATCGACCGGTCGATCGAGGCTATTAGTCCAGTCGATCGTGGCAAGGCAAAAAAATAAAAGTTTAATATACCTAATAATAATATTTATATGTAAAAAAGCTACCACTGCATAATTCATCAACAAGTACTGGCTAGTAAGAGACTAAATACAAAACATGTAATGGATATTTCTTTCAAGGTTGTAAATTCCATAAAAGGAAAATCTTTCCAAAGGCGGCTCTTTAAACAGCAATTAGATGAGAAGGAACCAGATTTGGCTTTGCACACTGACGTAAGGTGGTTGAGTCGAAGCAAGTTTTTGCAAAGATTTCGAGATCTATTGGACGAAATAATAAAATTTCTTGAAGAGAGGGGTGATTATCAGCAACTGCGTGATTTAGACTGGCAAATGTAACAGAAATGGTGAGCTCTATTGCAGCATTTCAAAGTCAAACAGCGTCTATGATAGTCGACATCAAGAAGAAACATTTTCAACAATTTGTAAACATCAAGGATCATATGGAAAAACATCCTACCTACAATTTCATTCCTGACAAGTACACGGCAGAAATTAAGGCAGTGGTATCAGACTTCGAAATTCGCTTTAGTGATTTCAAAAAAATTGAGAAGTTGGTGGAATTCATCAGTTATCCGTTTAATGATTCCATTGATCATAGTGACATCTATGAAATGGCTGAAAAATTTGCAGATACATTTCAAATGGACCACATTATACTTCAAAACGAAATTTTTACTCTGCGCTGCGATATATTCCTAAAAGCAAGGTCATCCTCTGGTCTAGATTTCTGGGCATTGGTTTCCAACGAGAAATATCCAAATTTCAAGAAATGTGTTGAACAACTGCATTCGTGTTTTGGTTCAACATATTTATGTGAATCAGCATTTTCCTACTTAAAACAAACAAAAAGTAAACACCGTTCTCGCTTGACAGACGCCCATACATTGGATTCTTTAAGGTTGGCAATTTCCAAGTACAAACCTGACTTTGCTAATCTAGCGGAAGATTCTCAGACGCAATGCTCACACTAATATAAATAAGTAGTTACTAAGAATAATTTTCAATTTTATGTTTTCCCTCTTAATAAAATAAAAAATACTACATAATTGTATATTGTTTCATTTAAAATTTCAAGAAGTATGTAATTGGTAGATCGCACAGGGTTTCGTCAGTAAACAGTAGATCTTGGGTCTAATCAAGTTGGCCACCCCTGGTATAGAGATTGTGGATATGTCACTAAGATTATAAGCTCACCAAAACTCTTCAGCTAATTCTGAAGTTTAATTTTCCTGAAATCTCCATCAATATAAATTGAACTTGTTTGAAATTTAATTAATAATTCCAACAATTTTTGGTAACTATTTAAATTATAAATGAAATGAGATGAGACACTTGGCTTGATTCCACTTAAATTAGTTTAAAATCAAATCATAAAAAATATACGGGGTGACCATGGTCAATTAAATATAATACAAGATGGAGTGAAAAAGGAAAATTCTTCAATAATTAGAAAAAATTATCAAACATTTTTCCAATGGAGCTGGTTATATGTATTCCGCGACGAAAATTCTACATTTTCAATCCATCAGTGAATTATAGAAATCGTCATGTCACCCCGACTCAAAATTTGCATACAGCTGTTTCGATCTTACTAGATCTCTTCAGTGCAACTCGGAGTCAATTAACAAATTTCTAATTGTTCTCCAATACAAATTGCGGTCGGGACTACTATCTGGTAACCTAGAGCGCCCTCCACCAAGGATATTGGAAACCAACAATTCACCGCTTTTATCTAAAATGCAGAATCCCGTCGCGAAAATACATATTTCGTGACATGAAATGTCAACTCTGCAACTGTTAGCTTTTTTGAAAACTCTGGAGATACACACGAGAATCACCGACTAAGATTTATATTGGGGAACAATTAGACATTTGTTAGTTCATTTCGAGTCACAAAAGCTGCACTGATGAGATAAAAAAATATCGAAACAGCTGTATGTAGGTTTTGAGTCGGGGTGACTTGACGATCTCTATAATTCCCTGTTAGATTGTGAATGTAGAATCTCATCAGGGAATACAAATAACCAGCTCCCTTGAAAAGTTATTTGATAATTTTTTAAATTATTGAAAAATATCCCTTGTTCACTTTATGCAGTTAATTTTTCAGGATTTGATTTTTTGTTTATTTACTCGACATGTTATGTATATGTATATGGGCTATTAACCCATTATCAACTAAAGAGGAATGAAATATCAATGTTGGAAAAATGTTTTATTTTTCAATTGTATATTATTCGTTGATTTTACCTTAGATACGGTTGCTATAAATACACTCATTATGCCCTAGGGCGTTATGAGCAAGCAAATATGAATCATGACGCCCACTCATTTTTCGAGGAGAAATGAAGCAACTTCAACTAATAATAATAATAATAAATAATAATATTTATTGCACCTAAGAATTACATAATAAATAAGTACAAAAAGGTTCAGTTATAGCTGTTCTACCACTACCACCAAAACGAAACAATCACTGTATACAATCAATCTGAAAATTCAGACATTTTTCTCTAAGGTATCTTTTAAATGTATTGATATTAATACAGTTATTAAAAAGATAATTGATTAAATACTTCATAATCCTAGTCGTATACGACTCTGGATTTCTCCGGCAATGAAAATTCGCAGCTTTGGCAGCATTTCTATGATATTCTTGGGTAAATTCATTTTCATTTATATTAATTCTACAAGACTACACAAAGAAAGCAGCAATGACATTCACTAAATATGATGACAAAAATATTCACAAACGTCAAAATATCAACAAATGAAATGCCTACTATGAGAAGGAAAATTGAAAGAATAGGAGAAATGAACCAATTTTAAAATCGATATTTCATTATAATAAAATAATTTTTTCTTGAAAAATTAAATCTTGTATGCACCACGTGAGTTACTAGATCTATATGACGCACTTGGTACATAAATAACATGCAAATATAGTGAAAATTCGAAACTGTGAAGTTTTATTTACAATATTATTATGGATTTTCATCAAGTATCGGCCCAATCAATTAGTTACATATATAACTATTTAAGAATCTGTTCAACAAGAAAATATTACTAGATTTAAATTCGATGGACGATGAATCAACTCTGTGGTAGTTCATATTTATATTAAAAATTAAATAATAAGAAAACAACTTGTCTAAAAACCACAAAATGAAAATAACTTTTTATTCGACTAGTTTCGCCTGTTACAGCATTATCAAGACAGTCTTGATAATGCTGTAACAGGCGAAACTAGTCGAATAAAAAGTTATTTTCATTTTGTGGTTTTTAGACAAGTTGTTTTCTTATTATTTAATTTTAAATTACTAGATTTACCGACTTGACGTGTATGTTTCAGTTGAAATGCTCACATTTTGATAGTATTTTGCATACTGTATTCCAATTTAAATTTCTGTGAAATCCTTCGACATACAAGATTGATAAATTGAGTCAAATCAACCGACTTAAATCCAGAAAAGTGGGGAAAACGTGCCGACAGCGTGATCGCTACGGATGCCCCTGATTTTCATAAGAAAAGTTGAATTATCTAACATGGAAGCAATTTGGCGGATACGAAAAGAAGTTTGAAAAGTTAAGCCCAATGAAAATCTTATTCGTGGGTACTGGCTGGAAAGTTGCAATGTTTTTCTTTGCTCAGTTTGTTCGGGAAATATTTGGCAAGTTTGAACTTGATTGAATCGAGACGGAAAGTTGTAAATGGAAAATTTGAATGTGGAACGTTTTTTTGCGGCAATGTGTGTGAGTGAGAATAATGGAATGAGTGGAAGCGAATTTTGCGACGTTTGGATAAATTTTTTTTGTAGGTATTATTGAGAAACGTTTTATTATATCAAATTTATATGTAGAGAAAAATTTCTCAGAATTATTTTGTCTTAATCATAATAACTGTTATATATAGCGATGCCATCTGTCCGGGTTTTCCCGGATTTGTCCTAGTTTAGGGGCGTCCGGACGAGGCCTTCAAAATATGTCCGGGTAAAACCCGGACAAATTTTGTGTCCGGGGAATCCCGATTGATTTTAAGATGAGCAATATATTAAATCAAATCATAGTCAAAAATATATTTATGATCGTAAGCCGTATACAAGTTAAATCCAGAGAGAAACTTGCTAAATACACATACCGTTTCTCCTCTGACCAAAATAAAGTACAATTTTAAAGATTTGAGTAGCTCCCTCTTTTAAAAAATTCCTGATGGAAAAGAAGGACACTTAGGCAGAAATAAGCAAGTCTGAAAAATATCAAGTTAAGTTAAATTAGTAAAAAGAACTTGACCTCGTTAAAATGAAAACTTGTTACTTACTTAAAATTTTTAGTTAATATATAATTTAGGCTTTTGGTTACGTAACCTATTTAACCGAACTAGATTACCTATCCTATAATTTGTTGTTACAATGTAGAATGTAGTCTATTCGATCTATTTCGATCTACCATACATTATCATTATTAGTTGTTTTTTATTTAATGATACCAAAATAAAGAGTTTCTGATTATTTTTGTTTCCACATTGTTTCAAAAAGAGAAAACTGTAAACTGTGTTATATTAGTAGATATTTTAATTGCTTTTTGTTGTTTGTTTATATCGCAAACAAGGGGTTTGAATTTTGAATGAATGAAAAAATTTAAATATAAACGATGTTTTATTTTATTCGAAAAAACTGTATCTTAGGGGTCTCCGGGAAAGAAATAAAGTCCTACCCAAATGTCCGGGGTTTTTTAATTTTTTGTCCGGTGTCAGCAATTAAGGTGATGGCAACCCTATAAATTATATAATAATAATAAACAATGGCTAAACACCCCATGTGGAGTTGCACCGCATAATTGCTTTCTAGATCCGCTTTCGAACCCTCTCGCTCACCTTGTCCTCAATTGAGGACAACCTACTTTGGATTTTTTCCTATGAAGTGCCGCTTGCTCTTACTTCTCTGTCACATTGTTCTCAGTTGTGGACATCATATACTTCCAAATGAATATATGTGCTGCCATCTACAAGCTGATGGAAAAAAAATTCATTCATTTGAAATATAGGTTTCCGTAGGGTAGCTGTGACAGCAGTGTAGCGCTCTACTGTTTATTTTTTTGTTGGTTATATTCGTTAGACCACGTGTTTGAAAACTGTTTGTTCACGTTCACAATAAGTGTAGACTTATTCCAAAGTAATTGTGTTTGGTGATTTTTGTGCATATTGTAAACAGCGATTTTTGAAAGTATGGTGTCCTAATTTGAGGACATTGTGAGCTAGCGGTAAACGCAACATCTAGGTAAATATAACAGCACTTTTATTTTATTTCTGCAAAAGTTGAATTTTATACATTTTAGTACTTCGAAAATGGACCATTCATGAAATACCATACCCTGTAATGTTATTTTAATAAAACATATTAATATTTTACCCTCTGAACATATTTCTGAAAACTTTTTGTCTTCCATCAGCTCATGATGTCCTCAATTGGGGACATGTCATAGTGCCCATCAGCTCATGATGTCCTCAGTTGGGGACATGTCATAGTGCCCAAACAGAGAATTTTGAAAATCTGAATTTAACATCAAAAATTTTCAAAAAATCATAAGTTGCATCACAGCAAATTTCAGATTTTTCGCTCCAATAGTTTTAATTCGTGACCGAGAGGGCTAAGGTGGATCAATCCTCATCATTTCTATAGTTTCTCGCTTATTTTCCTCAATAGAGCCCTGTCCTTAACTTTTTCCTTCCATCTAGCGACACCTGTCGTTCTTAAATCCTCCACCACTTCCTTCAGCCACTTAGATCTGGGCCTTCCTCGCCTTCTCCTACCTCCTGGTTTCCACTGCAGCACTGAGCAGACCATTGCATCCTCTCCTCTTCTCCATACATGGCCGAGTTATTCGATCCTTCACTTCTTTATTCGTTGCACTATATCTTCGCCGTTCATTTCCCTCAGTATTTCATAGTTCATCCATTGCCTGTATTAATTGTCATCAACTTTTATTATGATGATTTTGTATCTAAACTGTCAAAGATTAATTGGTCTGACATTTTCTCCATGTCAGGGGACATAAATACCTCATGGAACTCTTTCTTTCTACGTTTTAAGAATATTTTTGACAATAGCTTTCCTGAAGTGCGAGTTGTGAAACAGTATCCAATTGATTCCTTCAAAGCTTCTCCTCAAATTTTGTCTTTGAAGAGTACTCTTGATTCTCTTTTTGTTATGTCCTCGGTGAATCCCGAATTCATTGAAACTTACAAATCTTTCAAGAAACGCTATGACAAAGCTATATCTAGTGAGAAAAAAAATCATCTGGATAAATATATTTCGGCATCTCCTAATAAATCAAAGGCAGCTTGGCAGGTCATCAACTCTGCCAGATATTCCTCGAAATCAAGTGGCAACCCTATGAAATCAGGCGAACCCAATAACTTGGCGAGCAGCTTCAATGATTTCTTCGTCAACATTGTGGCTGCTACGGACTGGACTATCCCTCATACGCCCAATAATGGAAAGGTAACTCGGATAAAGGAATCGTTTTTCGTTTTCCAGGTTTCTAGGGATGAAGTTATCTCTGCTGTATATTCTCTCAAAAATAAGAACTCATGTGGATACGATGAAATACCCATGTTTGTCATTAGGGAATCGATTGGTCAAATTGCTGACCCTCTTGCACATCTTATTTATCGCTCATTTACCGAGGGTGTCTTTCCTGACTCGCTTAAGGTGGCAGTAGTTAAGCCACTGTATAAGAAAGGTGATGTAGAGGACTTAAATAATTACCGGCCTATAAGTCTACTTACGTCGTTTTTGAGAGGGTTCTTGCAGACAGGCTCCTAAGTTTCTTCAGAAGGTTCAAGATTATTGTCAGCTGTCAGCATGGTTTTGTGCGGAATAGGGGTACAGAAACGGCAGTCTTTGAACTGACTACTGCCATAGTCATCGCTCTCGAGAAGGGTGAAGTACCGTTAGGGCTATTTTTCGACTTATCGAAAGCTTTTGATCTTATTGATCACAAATTGCTCCTATTTTTTCTTGAAGCGTGTGGGATTAGAGATAGACAGTTGGATTTAATTTCCAGCTACCTCACAAATCGTAAACAGAGAGTAGTGTTGTTGAGAGGTGGTGTTTCATACGTATCTGAGGACCGAGTGATTACGAAGGGGTACCACAGGGTAGTATCCTGGGGCCACTTTTGTTTCTCGTTTTCATAAATTCGCTTCCTGGAAATTGCTCATATAATGACTGTAATGCTATTATGTTTGCCGACGACACGAATTTTCTCATAAACTCTACAGATATCAGTGCTGCTCTGGCTTCTGCGGTGTCAGTTATCAATAAAGTGGGAATTTGGTGCGATAATAATAAACTAAAAGTCAATCTACAAAAAACTGAGAGTGTCTTTTTCCGATCATTCAGGTCAAAGGTTGCTTTCCCGAAGTTTGTTGGTGATGTCGAGAACCAGATACCAGTGAGAGATTCCGTGAGTTTCCTCGGTATTGCCTTGGATAAGAATTTGAGATGGGACCTTCACATTGATCAGCTCAGAAAGAAGCTGAATTCGGCCTCATTTACCCTTTTTATGTTGAGAGATCTAGTCCACTTGCATGTCCTAAAAATTCTATATTTTGCTAATTACCAATCTATCCTTGCCTATGGTATCATTTTCTGGGGAGGCTCCATCCACTCTGATAGTCTCTTTATTTGCCAAAAATGGACAGTTAGATCTATGCTTCGCCTCGACTACAGACAATCTTGTCGTGGTCTCTTTAGAAAGCACAATTTATTCACTTTCTATGGGCTGTATATATATAAAATACTCACATTTTTCCATAAAAATCAAGATTATTTTGCAAAATTTAAGAATATTAATAATACAAGGAAAAGTGTTCCGTACTTTTTTCCTATTCATTCTACCACTCTACGTGAAAGAGGTACAGAGTACATGGCACTCAAGTTGTTCAATATGTTACCTAAACATCTACAGGTTATTTCAAATCATGGGACCTTCAAGAGAAGCATTCACAAGTTAATTATGAAATGTGAACCTTACTCGGTCGAGGAGTTCAGGGTTTATTGTTATAAATAAGCTTCTGTATTTTTTTTGTGACTTGTTTCATCTTTATTTTGTGCATATTTATATTTAATATTTGTACGAATAATCTATGAAATTAATAAACTTATTCTATTCTATTCTATTAGTCCTAGGATTGTTCTCATTATTTTTCGTGCCATTATTCTTAATTCCTCCTCTTCTCTTTTTGTCATTGTCATCGTTTCTGCTCCATACAACATAACCGGTCTTATCATCGTGTTATAAATTTTGAATTCAGTGGCCCTTATTAATAATTTATCTACTATTTAATAGTTTCTCATTGGCATTAAATATGTTATGTTATATAATATGTTAATGGATGTTTGAACATTTGTTTGATCTCCGCCATTTAGGGTTTGACGAAATTTAAATCTTAAACTATTCTATCGGTGAAATATTTGAAAGAGATACAAGGTGTCTTATGTAAAAATTCCATTTGATTATTTTGATTTCAGTTTCCAAGGTTAATTTTTAATTTACAATATAGGGTCATGGATTTATATTATTATTTTTTTGTTTTGTAGTTGGTATCTACCCCTTAGGTGATCCAGGTATCAGCTTTGATATTTCAATTGGCTCTAAGGGAAATCTGATTCATATTATTGAAGCTAATTTTACATTGATTTTGAATTGTTGATAAAAAATTTCGTGAGATGCGTTTTCAGGAAAAAAACATGAATTTTTCGAATTTTGTATTTTGCAATTTTGAATTATTCATTTCAATCTCAATTTGATCCTGGTGTATGTAGAGTCTGTCTATGAAACATCTCTTCATATTTGCAAATTCCTCTGGCTAAATTTTCGACATTCCTCCACAATACATTGCCTTCAAATTCATACTGATTCGTTGAAATCACTGATATTAGTTATCCCCGAAGGAAGAAATAATTTGGACTTAGATTTAGAGATCTCACTAATTTAGATGAAAACATTTTTTTTGAAGACGAATCGTAAGATTCCAAGTTTTGTGGATGTATTACATGCCTTATAGTCCAATAGTTCGTATGTACTTTTAGCGTATGCATACCTGCTAGCTTGGGCAGACGCCTACCTTCCAGGTACAATGTGCTAAAGCTGGGCAAAAACTCAACTCAACTTATTGAATTCTCATGGCTGTTATTTATATATGCTTCAAAGAATATTATGAAAAAAGGCGGAAGCCTTAGCCACGCGCTTTAAAGGTCCCAAAAATATAATGGAATTTCACTTATTTTCAGTCTTGATTTTTATATATGATACTCAGGGTACTATTTCAATACCTTATGCAAGCTGCCAGACCGATCGTATGTGCCACTCATTCCTCCAGACAAACATTAAATGTCCCTATGAGTATGAACGCAAGGACATGATTCGCCCCTTTAAACGTGAGAGAGAATATCTATACGCGTCGATCTCCCTTCTTTACTTTCTGCCTACTACGTACTCTTATGTTCAATATATATTTTTTCTACGAGCGGGCGGAAAATTGACAGCGGTTGTTGGTGGCCTTTCAAAATGGACCCGTGATAATAAGCTAATGTTGAATCTATCAAAAACGCAGTTTATTTGTTTTCGTTCTCACATATTATGTAGTTCTCCTGATATACCCTTTCAATATGACCAGATATCTGCTGTATCATCTACAACATTTTTGGGCTTGTATATTCATGCCAGTTTAAGATGGAGAGAACATGTCAATGCCATTGGTATCAAATTGAATGAGGCCTACTACACTGTATCAATAGGCCAATCTACAGAGATTTTTTCATGTAAAAAGTGTTAGAAGAAAACCAGCTCCGCCGTTGTTTGGCGGTTAATGTCAAGAATTTTACAAATGAAGAAAATACACTTTCAACTTAACATGATGAATGAATCGTTATTCAGATCAAGATAGAGAAAAACATCATATGATAGTCAATATATTTTGCATTGAAAGAACGTTTCTGTATTTAATATAAATTTTGAATATTCATCGATTAATTACTCGCTTTCTTGCTTCATTCATTTCCATCGCTGTGTTCTGTTAATAATTGAATACTGTCAATAATTTATTCATATAATATAAATATGACTCCATGTTGAAAGCTGTATACATTATACGGCTCAGTCGTTACATTGCATATAAATAACGTAATTATTAGAAAATTGGCTTGTGTTTATGTATATGTTTCGATATGATGCATGAAATATGCTATTACTTCAAGTAATAACCAAAAAATATTTGTAAATTCAAAATCAGTTGCGGTCAGAAACGACTTTATTACGAATTTCGTTACAAAACGTTAACTGTTCAATAAAGTCGAATTTCATAATACAAATGTCCTCTCATAACTAAGAATAGAAAAATAAATAAATAGTACAGAGTTATATGTTATCGGGTGGTCAATGGCATACGAGTATAACAAAAGTTAAAACTGATACGGACAGCCAAAGACCGGATTTTAAATTGATTGCACGTGCGTGCAAGGAAATTCAGATTTTTTTCTTACAATCATAGTTTCGTCATAAAATGCAGGCATTTTTAAAAGCAATTTGAAGGTCAAAATTATTGTCAGTTTAATTATGCCCTTGAATAATTTTTGAGAATCTCACAAATTACGTGACGTTAACAAGACTTCATGAATTTAATCTCCTACTTTAGAACTCCGGAAACTTTATATCCCCCCCCCCACACACACACACATATATATATATATATATATATATATATATATATATATATATATATATATATATATATATATATATATATATATATATATATATATATATATATATATATATATATATATATATATATATATATATATATATATATATATATATATATATATATATATATATATATATATATAATTGAGTAAGTAACTTCCGATGATTTTTTAAAAATATATTATTATAGCTGAGTATTCGGCAAGGAGTTATGATCTAAACAACCAAATTTGTCTCAGTCGACGTTTCGACTCTTTATTGAGTCTTCCTCAGGACATCTACAATTTAAAAAGAATGACAAAGAATGTTACACCGAAACAGTTCGTCTTATATATATAAAAAACAACAAAATTACATGTATAAAACAGTTTCTTTGAACTCTAGTTCCTGCAATTTACAAGGAATATACAACAAAAACTCATTTAAAACCGAAAACATGTTAAAATAACGTGAATAAAGCTAAAATACAGAAATAAAGGGGCTCGAAATATCAACTAAATGGTATAAAAATCTGACTGAAACTCAAAAACAAATGCCACAATTTAATCAAATACTTACAAACAGATAGGTTGTAAGGCCCATAACATGACACAACTCTACAACAGCTCATTGTTTTTGGAGTAAAAATTTTCTATTGATTTAATAATTTCTAAACGATGAGCCATTGTTATTGTTTTTCGTGAGGTTATGTTTGGCTCATCGTTTAGAAATTATTAAATTAATAGAAAATTTTTACTCCAAAAACAATGAGCTGTTGTAGAGTTGTGTCATGTTATGGGCCTTACAACCTATCTGTTTGTAAGTATTTGATTAAATTGTGGCATTTGTTTTTGAGTTTCAGTCAGATTTTTATACCATTTAGTTGATATTTCGAGCCCCTTTATTTCTGTATTTTAGCTTTATTCACGTTATTTTAACATGTTTTCGGTTTTAAATGAGTTTTTGTTGTATATTCCTTGTAAATTGCAGGAACTAGAGTTCAAAGAAACTGTTTTATACATGTAATTTTGTTGTTTTTTATATATATAAGACGAACTGTTTCGGTGTAACATTCTTTGTCATTCTTTTTAAATTGTAGATGTCCTGAGGAAGACTCAATAAAGAGTCGAAACGTCGACTGAGACAAATTTGGTTGTTTAGATCATAACTCCTTGCCGAATACCCAGCTATAATAATATATTTTTATATATATATATATATATATATATATATATATATATATATATATATATATATATATATATATATATATATATATATATAATTATATAGAAAGGAAATGGTATATCAGGAAGCGGTCTTGTGACAACGTTCAACATGTTCGGAACGAGACTTATCATACGAAACATCACGAATAAAAAACGGGTGCACGTGAGACTATGATTTAAAAATCTACAGAGTGATAGTTATCTAAATAATTTCTTAAATGTCAAAATATATGTTACTTAGCTGGCCTACATCTAATCTAAAACTAATGTTTTATTCTTCTTGATGTGGCACATTTCAAGGAATAATCTGCTTTTATAATTTTCCTCTATTTCTATTAGTTTGACGTTGTCATCATCAAAGCAATGACCAGTGTTTTTATAATATTCTACTACTGTACAAGAGTTTTTACATAATCGACAATCA
This sequence comes from Cynegetis impunctata, assembly GCA_030704885.1. Classification (NCBI taxonomy): domain Eukaryota; kingdom Metazoa; phylum Arthropoda; class Insecta; order Coleoptera; family Coccinellidae; genus Cynegetis; species Cynegetis impunctata. The sequence goes on along the minus strand of JARQZK010001462.1, from coordinate 578,117 downwards.
CTCCTGTGTTGTGTCAATCTTTATTTAATCCACTGTGATGTCTGTCCAACATAGCAACCAGAACACACCCCACAGGGGATATCATAAATGACATTACTATGGTATTGCAAGGGTGTTTATATATATATATATATATATATATATATATATATATATATATATATATATATATATATATATTTGAATATAATTCACAGATGCTTTCACGGATAAATCAAAATTCTCACAAGATTTAAAAATTTCTATTTGATTGTCAAAATTTTACTGTAGTTTACAGTTTGAATTTTTAAATCACAAAAGGAACTGCACACACAAACATGAAAACCGTCTGAAACTTTCATCAAGTCCCTTCACTCTAGAATCTTACTATCTAAATTCTAAAGGTTATCTAGGTCATATTTCGGAAAAAAGTATACATACGTAAATTGTGGTCTGAATTCTATTACTCTGACTCCAATAGTTCGTACAGAAATATTCCCACATGGGAGGAAACTTTATTCGTTCAGTAGTAAATCGCATGAAAATTCAGTAAAACCTCCGGCAGAAGTCTGGAGAGGCGGAAAAAAGTTTAAATAACGTCCATCTTTACTGCAGCGGGATAATACAAGTTCGTATGAAATAGCAAGAATAGGGGCGAAAAGCTGACCCGAAGAATCTTCGAATTCTTCACGAATAAGAGTCCTAGGATGGGTCCGGAGGAATCATAAAATCGAAATGCAGTAAAACGTAATTCGTGTGGAAAAGGATCATAATATATATTCTTCTGTGCGTGAGAATTTAGCTATTGTGGATTTGGAATATTTTCGAGATACGAATATGACCCTATTCCTATTCATATAAAGTAATTCAATTTCGAAATCTCAATATTTTTCATCCCTTCAGAGAAGTTTGACCTTTCAGTTATTCCAACTACGTAAATTTGGTAAAACGGACGGTTTTCGTGATATTAACTCTAAACCGTTGTCAATTTACCTATATATCATACACACACACACACACACATATATATATATATATATATATATATATATATATATAAATATATATATATATATATATATACATATATATTGTTGGGATTTTTCGTGGTATAACAGATATTAAATGACTTATAAAGTTGGATTTAATTTACTCGACGTTTCGGCTCTATTTTTGGAGCCTTTTACAAGAGTTTCATCATTAGTCTGTAAGATAAAATATAATTTAACGCTAGTTCACAATACAAAGGTTGATATTAAAAATGTACCTCACTACGGATCGTTTTGTTTTCTTTCCTTTGGCTGTGGTAAGTTCCAGCTCGTGTGAACGACTGGTTTATGAATCCGAAACAGGTGTCGAGTCATAATCGTTCCACGCGTCTTCGCGTTATGCGCCTTTTATAATATTTGGGAATACACGGTGCTCAAATTATTCACGTCTGAACGGTTATTGATTACATTTTGTAGATTTTTCTGGATATGTATCATTTCTAAAATTTCTCTTTTCTTTGTGTTAGTTTCTGTTGCCAAAATTCTAGTTTTGTCGTAGTTGAAACTATGTCCGTCTGTTTGTTTGTGTTTTTTCAGTGCCGTGTTCTGTGTTTTTGAATATTTATGCGTTTTAATTCTTTCTTTTAAGTGTTGTATTGTTTGACCTATATATGTCTTATTACAGTTGTTGCATGGGATTTCATATACTGAGTGTGTCCTGTCCATTAGAGGTGTTTTGCATTTGAGTTTTGTGTAAATTTGTTTTACCTGGTTTTGTGGTTTGTAGGCCTTTTTTTATTTCATATGGTTTTAGTGTGTGACTTATTGTTTGTGATAGTGAGGGTATGTATGGCAGTGTTGTATATTTGAATGTTTTGTTGTTTTCATGTTTGGTGATTTTTTGTTCTGTGTTGTATAATTCATAAGTTCTCTTTTTTGTTATTTGGTTTATCATCAATTGAGGATAAACATTTTTCTGTAGTAGTGTATTTGTCTGTTTTAATGTTTGTGGTCTAAGAATGGGTGATGTCAGTTTCAGGCTTCGGTCGATATAATTTGTTATGATGGCTATTTTTTGTGAAATGGGATGGTTTGATTTGAAGTGTATGAGTCTGTCGGTGGATATGGGTTTCCTATACAATTTAGTGAGGATCTTATTTCCGTGTTTAATTAAAGTCATGTCCATAAAATTAAGTTGGTTGTCTTTCTCTTTTTCCATTGTGAATTTAAGTTTTGGGTGGATGTTGTTGAATTTATTCTGTATTTGTTGTATCTGGTCCTCATCTGCCACTAATAGGCAGTCGTCCACGAATCTGGACGTGATATCATGAAAAACATGATATCACCAACAACTGCCAGTGCACTGATAACACACTGTTGTGTGTTATTAGGCTGTTGCCTACCACCCAAAATATATGGCTTACCTAAAGTTCACAAAGAAAACATCCCACTCAGACCCATTGTAGCTCACACTCAGTCACCACTATACAAACTATCTAAATTCTTATCCTCAGTTCTTGACAATGTTGTGAATAAAAACCAATATACCATGAAAAACTCCTTCATATTAAAAAAGGAAATAGACCAAGTAGTAATAACTGAAAAGTCTACCCTATTTTCCCTTGATATTGTTTCCTTATACACAAAAATCCCCACTGACATCATTCCTGAAATAATCGAAAACAAATAGACCGAAATTACCAACTTCACCAACATTTCTAAGACGGAATTCACAGAAACTGTAAGGTTTATTCTGGGAACAAACTACTTCCAATACAAGGACACATTCTACCAACAAAAAGAAGGCGTAGCTATGGGCAGCCCGCTATCAGCCACCATCGCCCAAATGGCAATCGAATACATGGAAGAACAGATAATACAACAAACAGAGACAAATATTACACTCTACAAAAGATTCGTGGACGACTGCCTATTAGTGGCAGATGAGGACCAGATACAACAAATACCAAATAAATTCAACAACATCCACCCAAAACTTAAATTCACAATGGAAAAAGAGAAAGACAACCAACTTAATTTTATGGACATGACTTTAATTAAACACGGAAATAAGATCCTCACTAAATTGTATAGGAAACCAATATCCACCGACAGACTCATACACTTTAAATCAAACCATCCCATTTCACAAAAAATAGCCATCATAACAAACATAATCGACCGAAGCCTGAAACTGACATCACCCATTCTTAGGCCACAAACATTAAAACAGACAAATACACTACTACAGAAAAATGGTGATCCTCAATTGATGATAAACCAAATAACAAAAAAGAGACCTTATGAATTACACAACACAGAACAAACAAACACCAAACATGAAATCAACAAAACATCCAAATACAAAACACTGCCATACATACCCTCACTATCACAAAGAATAAGTCACATACTAAAACCATATGAAATAAAAATAGCCTACAAACCACAAAACCAGGTAAAACAAATTTACACAAAACTCAAAAGCAAAACACCTCTAATGGACAGGATACACACAGTATATGAAATCCCATGCAACAACTGTAATAAGACATATATAGGTCAAACAATGCAACACTTAAAAGAAAGAATTAAAACCCATAAATATTCAAAAACACAGATCACGGCACTGAATAAACACAAACAAACAGACGGACATAGTTTTAACTACGACAAAACTAGAATTTTGGCAACAGAAACTAACACAAAGAAAAGAGAAATTTTAGAAATGATACATATCCAGAAGAATCTACAAAATGTAATCAATAACCGTTCAGACGTGAATAATTTGAGCACCGTGTATTCCCAAATATTATAAAAGGCGCATAACGCGAAGACACGTGAAACAATTATGACTCGACACCTGTTTCGGATTCATAAACCAGTCGTTCACACGAGCTGGAACTTACCACAGCCACAGAAAAGAAAACAAAACGATCCGTAGTAAGGTACATTGTTAATATCAACCAGTGTATCGTGAACTAGCTTCAAATTATATTTTATCTTACAGACTCTTGATGAAACTCTTGTAAAAGGCTCCAAAAATAGAGCCGAAACGTCGAGTAAATTGAATCCAACTTTATTAGTCATTTAATATCTGTTATACCACGAAAAATCCCAACAATATATAATATACACATACAAAACCAATCCAAATGTATAGATATATATATATATATATATATATATATATATATATATATATATATATATATATATATATATATATATATATATATATATACTAGCGGGACCCGTCGCGGCTTCGCCCGCGTATCCATATATGTAGACGTATGAATTTATTAAGATATAGTTCATATTCGTAATTGGGAAAATTCATATTTTAATAATTTTTTTTTAAACACGTACTCGTGGCGCTTTATGGTTTTCGAGCATGGTGGAGACAATTGAAAAATGGATAAAATTTATCAAATCATTTGTTAATTTGTATAAAAATCCAATTTGTTAACATGTATTAAATAAAAATTTTCAATATAAATAATAGCCAATAAAAAAAACAGACTCACTCCTTTTTCACCCCTAAATGATGGGATTTCAAAAAACTGAGAAACTACTTTCTAAAGTTAATTTTACTTAATATTTTCGTGAAAGAGCAGGATCACTAAGTCCATTATTTTGCGAGATTCAGCCAAAAATAGCCAATATATGAAAAACACATTTCACCCTCTTTCAACCCCTAAATGATACAACATCAAAAAATGCAGAAAATGGTTTTTTAATAAAATTATAAGGAACATTGTAGTGGAAGAACGGAATCGCTAAGTCGATTATTTTGCCGGAAATAGCCAATATAAAAAAAACAGACTTACCCCTTTTGCATCCCTAAATGATGGAATTTCAAAAAACTGAGAAACAACTTTCTAGAGTTCATTTTACTTAACATTTTAGTGGAAGAACGGGATCGCTGAGTCCATTATTTTGCGAGAAACATCAAAAAACACGTTTTACCCTTTTTCAACCCCTTAACGGCGGAATTTTAAAAAACCCCGTCTTAGTGGGAATCTACATGATCAGACTTAACTTCCCACCAAATTTCAGAAATTTAAAAAATATGGTTTTTGCTGTAGACTGGATTCAATTTTTCGGCTTGTATATATATATATATATATATATATATATATATATATATATATATATATATATATATATATATATATATATATATATATAAATGTATGTATGTATATATCATATGTATAAAATAGTTGAAAGTGCCAACCTAGTAGAGAAGAGTGAAAAAAGTCCCCTTATTGAAAAAATGCATATAAACAGCAACTAGGATGTGAAAATTTACATATGTTGTATGCTATTATCGACAACCTAAGTTAGAGTATCCATATATGAAAAAGGATACCACGTTCATAGGAAATCTCATCGTTCCCATAGAACAACTACGCGTCCGTCATGCCTAGGAGGTAGTAATAGTTATCAGACCAAAACATATACCCAATATTATTCTGACATTTTAGCTTCATTCGAACGAGCATGGTATTTCAATTAGAGAAGATTAATGCCCGACTAATTGAATCAGATGAGATGGACGAAAGCTTGAGAGGTTTAGGCGAGAGGCTCCTTGTAGCGGTATATTTTCTGATATAATGAAATTCTCTTGGGGTTGGTATACGAAAATTTAATATTATTAATCAGTATAGAAGTACAAAAGATTTTCGAACAGAATATATACGTTTACTTCTATTATATATTTTTGTCTTAAAGCTTTAATTTTTCAGAGATTTGTGGAAAATTATTTCTCATTTGTCAGTTTCAAATAAAAATTGTTTCAGCGTATCCTCCATATTGAATTTTTATGTTAAGTGTATTTCTGTTATTTGTCCTTGTTCTTAGAGAATGAATTCGGCCGATTCCTGCAGCGATACGTTTCGATAAACTCTTTATCCTCCTTATCAATAAATTTCATTTTATGTGGCACTCTAAACGACGTTAAAATATTGTATTTCAAAGGAAGCATTCTTTGAGAGCGAAATACTTGTGGGATAAAAGTTATACGACAAGAAAAAAAAACATTTTTTCTAAACTTTCTGTGTTAACTCAATTCTAATACGAACAACAATCCATATTCAATTGAAAGTTTGAATTATCTTCTATATCACGACATGATCGAAAGCATAACAGACAATCTGAATATAGAATACACAACTATTAGTTATTGTTTACAGGGTGATTCATTAATATGTGTAAATATTTTAGCGGGAAAATTTTGAGCTCAAAATATGAAGATCTAACCCAATTTGCTTATACAAAATATTTCTTCTTACTGATTTACAGGGTATTCTTTAGATTATTAAAAATTAATTTTGTTCATTACTTTAATGCTGCTTGATATTTCTTTATGATATTTGGCAGTAAGTTAAAGTAGTCATATGTTCAACGTTAAATATCTCGAAAAATAATGGCTCTAGCGTTACGAATAAGGAGTACCTTATTTACAGGGAAAATATTGGAGAATCGAAAAATTATACTAAAATGACAATTCTGTCAGTGGCGTAGAATTTAGGAAATGAGAACTCTTCCCGTGCCCCTGCCGTACGCCACTGGTGATAGCGAGAAAGTCTTCTTTACTATTATTTCATGTGTCCCAGAGTACTCTAACTTACTGCCAAATATCATAAAGAAATGTCAAGCAGCATTGAAGTAATGAACAAAATTAATTTTTAATAATCTAAATAAAACACCCTGTAAATCAGGGTAAGGAGAAATATTTTGTATAAGCAAATTGGGTTAGATTTTCATATTCTGAGTTCACAATTTTTCCGTTAAAATATTTACACATATTAATGAATCACCCTGTATGTGTATTTATTATTGTCGTAAATAGTACAGTCTTGAAGAGGGTGCATTTTCATCCAGAAACACAGATAACAATGGGAATTTATTTTCAGCTGTTTAGAAGTCATTATAGCAGTTGACAAAATGTCGAGAACATTTAACCAGTTACGTAAATAATTGAATTTTCTAGGCAACTTGTTTCAATCACTCATGAGTCAAATTGTATATTCTCCTCTTGTAAACTATTTCTGAAGAGGCCCCCAATGAGTGAAGCTACCAGCAACGTTTGTAATGAATTGCTTCACTCCTTTTGAGATATTAATGAAAATTTCAATGGAATGTCTGTTACGTGTTTTAGCAATGAAAATTGGTCTAACTTCACAAATTATTTTCATGAGGAAAGTTTCATTTTAATCACTTCACTGTGTTGGTGACGTAATGGTGCTGCCAGAATATTTATCTAGAATAGGTATGTTGAGTTATTTCGTGAAACATCTGAGAGAATAGCGTTAACTAATAACTCTTTATGCATTCTGTTTTGGTTAAATAAGGTAGAAACTTATTTATTAACCGGAGTCGATGAGACATCGTAAAGAAAGTTCCTCAATAGGAATTTAATATCATTTTCGTAATCCCATACTGTTATTTTGATTTAACGGTATTCAGATGACAATTGAAAAGTCAGTGTTAACGGCCGCCGGCCGTTAAGAAATCACTTGTTCAAATATTTATTTCAATACATCATTCTGCTTACAATAACAACATTGAAATCTTGGTCCACAGCGAGTTCGGAGAATAAAGTTCTGATTTTCATTTCGAATAGGCTAATAATACATTTTCATTAACCACCTTTACATTCTTGCTTTTACGCCACATTTCAAAATGTTCATATTCTTTTTGATATCGCTCTTGAGTTATTTTCGGCAGTTAATCAACACTCGCTGCACTGCACATGATTCTCCTAATATTTCTAAAGGAATTTGATTTTGTTCCTCAATTTCATCAATTTCATCCATGGTCGTCGTTAAAGCGAACTTGAGAACACAAAAAACTGACGTTATTTATAAAACTGTCAAACTGTTCCATGAACACAGAGTGCACGACGTTGGGATTTTTCATTAGAATTGCGAGGTACTGGGTTTTTCCTTTCTTCGGAATCAAAATATAATCTTTCAACGGGATAACGAAAAATTTTTAACGACACACGGCCGATACGCAAATAACGGATTCGGTTAGTTATAATCCTCGGCTGCGCCTCGGATTACAATATCCAACCTCATCCGTTATTTGCTACATATCGCCCTTGTTACGTTAATAACTATAAACGAACCTTTTGAGAAAACTGGCTACATAGATAAGTGTGTATATAGAGGTTATGAGACTCAAATAGCCAACTCAACTGGAATTTTATAGAAAATTGTCAATTATGACATAATAACACTTTTTTTTCCAGACGATGTTGTATTACTGTCAACTACAATGGGTGAACTAAAGAGTGCTTGCATAGCTTTAATAGAAGCAGCAGAGGTAGTGAACCTGAGAGTTAACAAAGAAAAACAAAATATATGAAAATGACAACACCACAGAGGAAAGAAAAAATGAAAAATCTAGTAGTACAGCTGAAAGGACAGAGGACAGTGGATTTTGAGCAGGTTCAAAGTTATGTCTATCTGGGTACAGTTATCGTTGATGATGGCAATGAGAAGAGGAATATAGAGGCGAGATTAATGAAAGGAAGTAAACAAGCAGGAACACTAAATAAAATAATAAGATCAAATAATATATCAAGGAAAACACAGTTACAACTTTAAAAAACAGTAATAAGACCGACGGCTCTCTACGGAAGTGAAACATGGATATTGAATAAGAAAGAAGAAACTAAAATAGACATATGGGAGAGAAAAATTCTTAGAAGCATATTAGGAGGGAAAAAGAAAGAAGGAGTGTGGATCAGAAGAACGAACCAGGAAATAAAGAATCTGTTTGAAGAAGAAGAAATGAGCAAGAACGTAAGATCGAGAAGACTAGGATGGCTAGGCCACATACAAATGATGCCCGAGTCCAGAATGACAAGGAAAATGATAGATATAGATCTGGCAGGATCACGGAAATGAGGAAGACCGAAGAAAAGATGGTATACTGAGGCTCAAGGAGATCTAGGGAAGAGAGGAATTCAGGACTGGAAGACAAAAACAAAGGACAGGAAGGCGTGGAAGAACATCATCACCAAGCTATGGGCCTAAAGGGCCTGTGTGTAGCACATTATATATAACACTTTTTTTCAAGATAAGGTATACAAAATGATATATACTACTGAAATTTGAATAGTTCCAAAAGAAATGAGTTTACACATTATTTACAGTCCATTATCCAAGAATTGATCAATTTTTTTTGTCGAACTTCCTTAGATCTAGTTCTGTTGTGATGTTAGGTAGAATCTTGTTGAAATATCTGATGCAGTTATAATCTAGTCCTTTTTCTCTACGAGTTTTCTTGTGCCTCATTTATATTGATCTTGTTTCATAACTATTACTGGTGTTTCTTTCGAATTCAAACTTGAATTTAACAATTGAGAGGGCCAAGTGCGATATTGAAGGGTGTGGATGTTTCGTGCATGGAAAATCGTCTTGTCATGAATATGGTAGAGACTGAATGTTTGCTGTTTTCCTGCGATCGTTCTACAGCTAAAATGCAGAAAGAGATTAGTCCATAGGTTTCTTTCTATATCTAGTTTGGCAAGGTTTCTTGGTGTTTACCTTGATGATCATCAGCCATCACCTTAACAATCATGTGACAAAATTGAACTCAGTTATATACTGTGTTGGTGTTTCGAAAACTAGAGTTGATTTTCAAATTGTGAAAATAGTTTTTTTTGAGTTTATTTATTTCCGACCTCGAATCACCTGGCACTGAGACATGAAACTCAAAAAAATTATAACATAATATAAACTCCTTTTCAAACATAACAACATAATATACACTTTCTTATTAAGATAAATTATCCAAAGTTCACACTATCACATATACCTACTTTGAGTTATATTGATTACAAATATGTTATTTAGTATCCCTTATGTATTTCCTCAGGTCATGGTCTAGTTTTTGATGTCTTCCTTCTAATACACTTCCTGGTACAGAGTTGAGGTTTCAGTGCTTCTCTGTTATGGCGACTCCTGTCCCCTCTTGGTTCTAGACTAGGGACTTCTAATCACTTGCATTGACCACACATTATAATTGTGGATATTCCTTGTACACTTTATTACAGTATTTGATTTTAATGTCTTGTTTTTTATGCCATGCATAAGTTTAGTCTGCTCCATAGTGATTAATTGTTTTATTGTTAAGATAGGACGGTCCTTGTACAAACTTTCACTAGATGTTGAGTATTCCAGTTGGAAGAGTGCTTTGATGGCTTTATTTTACAGTCTCTGCAGTTTACTGATGAGTTTAGTTTTCTAATTTCCAATCATTTCTGTCATATGGGATAATATTTTGCGGAGATTTTTCATCGGCGAAATTGTTATTTTTGGAAATAATGCAGGGAAAATTTTAATATTGTTTATATATATATATATATATATATATATATATATATATAAATATATAACTGAGATTGAATTCTCGCACATCACTTGGTGAAACATCATAAAGAATAAAGTATAAACTTTAAAATAAAAACACTTGGCTTATGTTTCACAATATAAAAAATCTTTAGATACTGTACTTAGCAGTAATAAAAAGTCGACATGTTTCGAGCTATGAACTCAGTCTTGATAATGAGTTCATAGCTCGAAACATGTCGACTTTTTATTACTGCTAAGTACAGTATCTAAAGATTTTTTATATTGTGAAACATAAGCCAAGTGTTTTTATTTTAAAGTTTATACTTTATTCTATATAAATATATAGTGTTAACTTCCATGAATCCCCATTCAGCTTATTTTGAAGGGTACGAATATAAGAACAGAACTAGACTTAATGAACCTTATTTTTATCCATATTACACTTTAAGTTAAACGAAAAAATCATTTTTCTATATGGGCTTGAAATGGTTTAATTCTCTTCCCGAATGCTAGAAATGTATGAAAAGGCTTAGTATTTTCAGGAAAACTCATTACAAACTGATCATTCGATGTGAACTCAATTCAAAACAAGTTTATTATTTTTCGTAATAATGTTATATATATATACAGGGTGTTCCTAAATTGAACACTGCATGGTCTACCGACCACGCAGTGTGATAACACCACAACTCGAAGAGGCACTTATGAACGAAATAGAACAAGATTCAAGAACCAGTACAAGAAAAATTAGTGTACTTTTGAATGCAAGTCATCAAGCTGTTTGGCGGATCTTGCGGGATTCTCTGCTATATCCTTATCACATTCAGAGGGTGCAAGCTCTTTTGCCTCGAGATTTTCATCTGAGGATTAATTTTTGTCAGTGGTACCTCAATAGAATATTGAACAATCCTCATTTTGATTTCCGAATTCTATTCACTGATGAAGCCTGTTTCTCAAGGACTTCAATTATAAATTTTCATAATGAACACATATGGGCTGAGGAGAATCCGCATGGATATGTAGAAACCCATTCTCAAAAGCAATTCTCACTAAATGTGTGGGGTGGTAATATTAGCGATAATTTGATTGGTCCTTCTTTCTTGCCAGGTCGACTAACAGGTCAATCATACAGACATTTTTTAGAAAACGATTTGCCCTTGTTATTGGAAGATATACTTCTTATGCTACGACGAGAAATGTGGTTCATGCATGACGGTGCTCCTGCTCATTTTTCAGTTTTGGCAAGGGAGTATTTGGACGACAATTATGAAAACAGGTGGATTGGACGGGGAGACCTCAGTCATGGCCCGCCGATCCCCAGACTTAAATAGTTTAGATTTCTTTTTATGGGGCCACCTGAAATCTCTAGAATGCTCGACGCCAGTGAACACCGTAGAAGAACTGAGAAATCGTATAATATGCGCGTTTGATACAGTTAGGAATACTCCGGGAGTGTTTGAAAGAGTTCGATCGTCTATGAGACGAAGAACAGAAGCTTGTATAAGAGTTGGGGGAGGACATTTTCAACATTTGCTGTAGTTCAGTCCTTTGCGGTTACTTAGTTTTCTTGTTATGATTTTTTTTTGAGTTTTACGTTTCTTGTAGTAATACATTTTTTGTAATGATTATACGAGTTTATCAAATCTTTATGAATCATCGCAACAGATCAGGAAAATTTCCATAAAAACTAATAATGAATTCATTCACCACAGCTTACAAACTGGCCTCCTTATCATAATTTGGATTTTTCCGAGGATTTCGAGAGAATCGTTCAAAATTTTTTTTCTCGAAATCAGTAGCAGATACGACAAAACTACAAGAAAACGAAAAGTTTAGTATAATAACAAAGCTACTTTTTACATTTTTTTCAAATTAACAGTTGCATATCAAAAAAAAGTTCTTGAGGAAAACAGGTGACAGTGTTCCAGAAGATCTGCTATCGAAATTGCCATGTCACGTGGTGAGAACTCTCAAATGTAATATCTATGCCAAATTTCAGTTGAATACCTTGTAAAGTGTAGATACTATGAGAAGAAAACTTGAAAAAAATTCAAACTTCAACACTCTATATCTCGAAAACGAAACGTTTGCGACCCCATATATTATATTATACACAATTTGAAGTAAAGAATTGTAATTGAACAACTGAATAAATCATTGTTTCTATCTTGAGTAAACCAATTTTTGGATTTAAATACCCTCACAAAATATAGCTTAGTCTGATTGAATAAATTTTTTTTCTGACATTCAACAAAACATTGAAAATGAGTATTGAGCTTGTGTTCATTCTTCAGTTAAGTCTTATATTTTTAAATAGTGCTTGATTGATAACTAATACGTACAGATCATTAGTTCATCGAACGTTTTGAAAGTAATATGAAATTTAGGAAGGTCAAATATCTATTCAAGAGGAAAACCATTTTGAAAACTGAATGCACATCTCAGTAAGAGTATGATCTTGGCATGAACCACTATATTAGTTACACAAGCAAACTTCGTACATCATTAACAGATTATAACAATCCATGTCTCATTAAGTTCCGCTAAAATAAATTACGAAATGACGAAGTCATAATTAGTTAATGACGTCATTAGGTAGACTTATGATTTCTCGGTTATTACGAAGCCATCTGCAGGTTAATCGTCTTGCACAATACATTTTCCGTCAAGTTATTGTGGAGTTGGTTGAAACTAAACTCCACATGTAACCCTTTTAAATTATTAGCATTTGAAACTCACATTATGCTGAGTAAGTTCGAAGCAACCTTCTCTTCCATATTTCAGTAATTATATGTATCTATATGAAAGTGAACAGAAAACTCAGTGAAGTTTTTAGGTCTCTATATTGATGAGTCGCTGAAATGGTCTACTCATATAGACATATTAACAAAAAAATTATCTTCTGGATGTTTCGCCTTTGAAGCGGTTTCTAGAGAGCTTTCAATTTTCTGCTGAGTTATTGACATACTTTTCTTTATTCGAATCTCACCTTCGTTATGGTTTTCTTTTTTTGGGGGTCATGCAGCCTCTTCCACTTTGAGTCTGTTTTCAGATTGCAAAAAAGAGCAATTTGTTATATGTTTGATCTGAGCAGAAGGACATATTGCGAATTCTACTTTTAAAAATTCGAAATTCTAATTCTTTCAGCACTATTCATATTCGAATCCGTCTGTTTGGTTCGCAAATACATTCATAAATTTTCAGAAAGGCCAAATCATAGGTATCCGACAAGAAATTCGGATACCGATATTTATTTAATAGCGCCTATCTCTGTCTTAACAAAAAACTCTTTTACTTACAATGCCAGAAATTTATATACAAAAGTACATACAAAAATTTCCGAAGTTCAACTAAGGCTTTTCTTTTGGAAAGACCATTTGACTCTGTAGTAGAATTTTATTCTGTAGCTGAATTTCACAATGTACCATAGACCCTTGAGTTCCAACATATTTTAATGGTTTTTCCTAATATACAAAATTTTGTTTCTGTTTAATTTAATTTAATTGACAAATATGTTGATTCTTAACATAATGTTGATACATAATTGACACATAAATGTTTTTCTGTTTTGTTCTTTTATTTCAATAGATTCTTGGTTTGTTCAACTATTGAAAGTGTGTTTTTGTGGTTAGTTATTATTGTTAAATTTTATTTTTAATTATTTATATGTGCTTTGTCTACAAAATTTTCTTATTTTATACAATAAAGCTATTTCTTTCTTTTTTGACTATAAAAGAAGAAATATAATCGAGAAAAATAAACGAGAGATTTTGTGGGGCACACAAGTTCCTTTCGCTATATAGGTATTATGTTTTGAATAGCAGGAATAATGAAATGGAATAATAACGTTCGAGATTAATTCGATGAAAAAACGACAGTAAGTAAATGAAAAAAATGAAGAAACGATAATAAAATTGTTATCGATAATTTTGTTTTAAATTACGAAAATAAATATTATATGGAATTTGGGGGTTCAGGTTACTTCTATCATAGATAGCGAAAAACGAGTACACATGTCCTGGGCTCGATTTTGGAGAAAAGTTCAAATATCGAAACCGCTTTTTGATACGTTAAGTCGTTTTGAAATAGATTGCAATTTTGAAAAGTAGCCATATCTATTTTTCTATCCAAATTTTCGATTTTTTAGATTAGAATTTTTCCATCACTGAACACCAAAATATCAAATTACATTTCGATTTTAAGATATAACACAAACTTTTCTGGAATTATACTATATTTAATAGTAAAAGAACAGCAATTTAGAAACAGACAACTTAAAAATTTTTCAAATATAAATAATGTAATCTCCCGATGAACATTGTTGATATCTTGACAAATACGTGGTTGATATTATTAACATTTCGATTGTACTTATTTATAAAATATTCTCTTCGTATTTCACAATATTAAACTATTATGTTATTCTCAAATTCAATTCAAAACTCAATCCAATAAATTTTTACAAAAAAATGAGAGAGCCAATGACATATTACCTACATTGTGTCTCTGATCAAACTTTTAGGTTTACAAAAACCACCTGGGCGATCGAGCCTCGCTCGGTATTCTTTTTGTTATAATAATAGAAAATTGTGTGTACTCTAAATAAGAACATCCAACATTTGGATAACGTCATATAGCGCCATCTCACGAAATTTCAAGGTAACAGTTGATTATCATCCATCGTCAACAATATAAGTAACATAAACATTTATGAGATGGCGTTATACGAAATGGACAGCATGAAATTGGACAGGAGGTCATCATAAATAGTTTTTTTGAGTATGAAATTACATTTTCAGAGTCTCACTCTGAGAAAATTTAATTTCTGGAATTTTTTCAAAATTCATAGATGAAATGTTCAGGTGTACAGTTTTATTTGGGATACCCTGTATAATTGTAGTCACTGAAAATATGTTATTGAAAATGGGCAACAATACCATGAATCATGATTAAATTATTCATAATACATATTATTAAATTATATGATGTTGAACATGACGAGGTCTTATTATATTGGAAAATTACAAATAATTCTTTCAATACTTGTGAACAAACAGCATATTATGCTGTCTTTTGACATTCAATTGACATTTTCATCATCAGTCATTTTTCAATTTCGAATTGCATCATCCATTTCATCTTTGAAATAAATAATCATCAAAATTTTAAGTCATGAATACAGCCTTTAATGAAGAGAGGAGTAGACGTCGATCTACTTTACCCGTTACAGCCTTTAATGAAGAGAGGAGTAAACGTCGATCTACCTTACCCGGTAAGCACTCTTTAATACATAATACATCACAAACTTGAATACAGATAAACTTTTCATCATTCCATCAAAGTAATTTTTTTACATGAGTTGTTGTACTATAGATTCAACTTTCTCATAAGAATAGTAGTTTTAAGATTTTTCATAATAATAATAATAATTAACAATGGCTAAACACGTATTGTGGTTCTAGATTCGCTTTCTAGGGTGGATCAATCCCCATCATTTCTATAATGTATCGTTTATTTTTCTCCATAAGGTCCTGTCAGCTTTTTCTTTCCATCCAGAGATACCTTTCATTCTTATATTCTCCTCCACATCCTTCAGCCACTTAGATCTGGGCCTTCCTCGCCATCTCCTATCTCCTGGTTTCCATTGCAACACTGAGCAGACCATTGCATCCTCTCCTCTTCTCCATACATGGCCGAGCCATTCTATCCTTCACTTCTTTATTCCTTTCATATATCTTCGCCGTTCATTTCTCTCAATATCGCATAGTTCATCCATTGCCTGTATTCATTGTCGTCAACTTTTATTGAACCTAGGATTGTTTTCATTATTCTTCGTTCTACTATTTTCAATTCCTTCTCTTCTCTTTTTGTCGTTTTCATCGATTCTGCTCCATACATCATCACTGATCATTGTGTTGTAAATTTTGAGTTAAGTGGCCCCTGTTAATAATTTACTCTTTAGTAGTTTCTTATTGGCATGGTACGCCCTATTAGCTGCCATAAGTTTTTCGTCTATTTCTGATCTCTTCATTCTCCGTTACTGCTGATCGTAACTTCCAGATATTTGAACTTCGACCTCCTCAAATTCGATTTTTTATTATGTATTATTTTTTTCCCACTATGGTTTGTCTATATTGCATGTTCTTTCAAAATTGTTTTAGTGGGGACATATTCAAAAACTATTTAGATTTGAGAAGGGCAGACGATTAAGCGATTCAGGAATAATGTACAAGTTGGGAGAGTTTCAATAATTCAGAAAATAATAATTCCCGTGATATTCAATATTTCTTCGCGAGCGTCCTGTAGACACTTTCCTTCAATGTGAGAAAATACCTTTCGTCACGAAATTCATTACTTAGGTATACAAAAGATTCGAGATAGTCACGTTTAAAAGGTTTCAGATACACTGTTCGTGAATATATGTGAGATTCAGAAGTCATAAGATTCATAAGTATTTGAAATTTGTGAAGTCGTTTCAATTGTAAATTTTTGAACTATTAAAAGTGGATATCGAGTCGATCAGTTTGCTACTTTAGTTCCTCCCCAAAAATCATTCTGAAAATTTTATAAAAATCAGGGACTGTAGGAATTCTGTTAATATTTATAATTCCTGAAGTCCTTTATTGATTTATTGAATATAAAAAAAATGTGAAATTACACAATCAAATTCATTTTGTCAAATACTTTTCCTAAATATCTTTCAACGTCCCAAAGTCATAAATAATCCTACTGCATTTCTTCCTTCGGAAAATTAACGCATTTTCCTAGTTCTTGTCATTCAGGTCGTTAAAGTGGTAAGTCCGCGGAATTCCGGAATCTTGTACTTTCGGAAACTCCGAGAAAGTTTTTCGTCTCACAATGGACCGAGGATCCCGGAAAAATCCTGTCTGACTTCTTATTTATTTATGTTTATTATTACTATGTTCGCCTTATCATTCCAATGTTCCACTGGATGCCGCCGGAAAAACTGAAGCAATTTATTTCGTAAGATGTGCTTCTTGCAACAGTTTCCCTGATTCCTTTTTCCGGGGACATAGTTTTCATTCAGTACTCAAAAGTTCTGGATTGGAGAACATAATAAGAAAATTAAATTTTTTAAATACCAAAACTGAATTCCTATAGTATCATTGCCAGATATTTCTAGTATAACTCTTTCAAATACAGACACATACACACACACACACATATATATATATATATATATATATATATATATATATATTTATATATATATATATATAATATATATATATATGTATATATATATATATATATATATATATATATATATATATATATATATATATATATGTGTGTGTGTGTGTGTATGTATCTGTAGTTGAAAGAGTTATACATATATATATATATATATATATATATATATATATATATATATATATATATATATATATATGTGTGTGTGTGTGTGGTGTATGTGTCTGTATTTGAAAGAGTTATACTAGAAATATCTGGCAATGATACTATAGGAATTCAGTTTTGGTATTTAAAAAATTCAATTTTCTTATTATGTTCTCCAATCCAGAACTTTTGAGTACTGAATGAAAACTATATATATATATATATATATATATATATATATATATATATATATATATATATATATATATATATATATATATATAAATATTATTTTTATTCTCAATACATAGATATATATGTTATAATATATAAATTTTTATTGAGTAAATTGATAATATATATATATATATATATATATATATATATATATATATATATATATATATATATATATATATATATATATGCATCTCAGATTTGTTGAATTCGTCTCAAGCCCGAATAGCAGAATTCCTGTTGAAATATCAAAAAGATTCGCGTAAAAACTGAATTTAAAAGGTTTCAATTTCCTATTCACCATGACGATTACCAAGCACAAGGCCAATCTTCCCATGACGATTTAAAAATCACAAGGCTAATCTTCGAGTGTTTATGATATGAATTCAGAAAATGCATGTTTTTCTCATGGTCGGCAAACCATCCTTTTTATTTGTTTTTGCATCTGACGACAAAACGAAAAATGTGATATATCACAAGGTGCTTCACTGAAGAGAATCAAACCAAGTGTAATAGACTACAGGCCCATGTCAAAAAATGGATGGGTCATATGAACCACCAGGTGACGTATATAGGACGATATAAGAGCATAAAATAATAAGATTCAGCACTATGCCGTCACTTGAAAGCTGTCCAACTGAGTGCTGGTGAGAATTCAAAAGTGCAGGTAGAGTGAGTACATTTTTTCATATATTTTTGTACGGAAATTTTACCATCGATAGATCCATGCAAAATAATGAGAAAGCACGCAGTGCCGTAAAAAAATGGTGCGCCACAAAGTCGGTAAATTTTTTTGATTTTCTGACAATTTCCAGGGTAAGTTTGGTCATTTCATTCTGTACGGCATCAGTTTCATACTATTTCAATACAGCTTCTAATCCATTATTCCGCAACGCCGTACGTAAATCATGCGACAAGAGGAAAAAATCGAGGGTTGCAACCCCCTCTCTTTCCGTGGTCCAGTGGGGGGGTGATTTGAAACAACATAAAATTAATTTATTTTGAAAGTATTTTATGCATAGGTAATATTTTTTTACATGCCGTACATTTTCGTTGGTCCAAAGGTTTGTAGGGGAAAAAAACTCTAGGAAAAATCCATAGAACGAAATGTAAGAAAAATCCATATAACGAAATATAAGGTGAAATTCATGACGATATTTTTTTATACGGCATTTAGATAGTTTATTTGTACTTAATGCAATAATTTATAAAAAGTTAATGCCGTACAAATCTGAAAGTTCATATTGATAAAAAAGTAATAAAACTATTAAATAAATATAATTTACATATATATCGTCATTTTCATCAGCCTAATAGATATAGTCTGCATTAAGATGTACGGCATCCTTTTTTCCCAATTTATTCATCTTAATACTATTTAAAACAAGGGAAAAATGTAGAAAATTGCTATATTTTATTTACCTATGAATATTTAAACTTTCGCAATAATTTAAAAAAATTCAGTTTTTGTATTTCTCTATAATTTTTTTTAGAACAGTTTCTTCTGAACGGCAATACTATATAACAATTAAATTTTACAATATCATGTTAAGAAAAAAGTTGCCGTACAGAGTCAAATGATTTTACAGCTTTATAAATCAAGTATACCATGAAATTAAGATATTTATTAATATACATTCAAATGAACAATAATTTTTTGACAGAATTATTTTTAATAGTACTTTTGAGTGCTAAATAATGTTTTGGAACCGAAGCCGTACTTTTTCAATCACCCCCCGGACCACGGAAAGAGAGGGGGTTGCAACCCTCGATTTTTTCCCGTTGTCGCATGATTTTTGTACGGCGTTGCGAAATAATGGATTAGAAGCTGTATTGAAACAGTATGAAACTGATGCCGTACAGAATGAAATGACCAAATTTACCCTGGAAATTATCAGAAAATCAGAAGAATTTACCAACTTTGTGGCGCACCATTTTTTTACGGCACTGCGCGCTTTTTTATTATTTTTCATGGATCTATCGATGGTAAAAATGCCGTTCAAGAATATATAACCAAAATGTACTCACTCTACCTGCACTTTTGAATTCTCACCAGCATCAGCACTCAGTTGGACAGCTTTCAAGTGACGGCATGAATCTTATTATTTTATGCTCTTATATTATAGTCCTATATACGTCACCTGGTGGTTCATATGACCCATCCATTTTTTAATATGGGCCTGTAGTCTATAACTCATGCAGTAGAATACATAACTTCATCAAAGCAAATGTCTTTCCGTCACGCCATTCAAATACTTGATGTTTGTACTATTATTGAATTTTTATTTTCTATAATATATATATAGTAGGTATATATGTATATATACCTACTATAGGTAGTAGGTATATATATATATATATATATATATATATATATATATATATATATATATATATATATATATATATTTATATATCTGAATTATTTTATCCGTTACTAGGATCTCTGTTTCCGTTAAACCATGTGTTTCTTGAGTCTCAAATTTTCATGTTATATTGTAATTGTTAAGGATAATTCTGCTTTTTGCAGTAGTGACGATTTTAATCCTTTTTTAAAAATGTTTTATTGACTCCGTTAATTGAAGATGCTACATTGAATGTTCTGTGGTTTGATGAAGATGTTAGATTCCTTCAATTATCTTGGTTTAGTCCTGAAGAAGAGAATAAATAATTCTCGAAAGCTTGACCTAATACAAAAGGAGTTTTTTATTTTTTCCTTGGCATTCCCAAAATTTTGACTGCAGCCTCACGAACAGATACCTTCTAGTTGGTTTTCGAAGTTTATATATATATATATATATATATATATATATATATATATATATATATATATATATATATATATATATATATATTTTATGTGTATTCGAACTCTCCTCGAATAAAAAATAATTTTTTTCAGGGATTGGATTATCAATATCTCTAGACAAACAAAGGGAGCCCTTATCACCAATAGACCTCTTCACGCTCAAGGCTAAAATTGCTCATAATGAACCGTTTCAGTTTATCGGATTCAACAAGGAGTTTTTTCCAGAAATTGTGAATGACGGATACTCAGGTAGGTTAGTTACCTAACCATTTGTGCTTTGAAATGAATCGAGTATTTTCAATTCATCAGGACATTTTGTCAAATAGGAAAATTTTAGTAATTTTTGGATTCTCCCTTCCCCCTTGTCACTTTGTGTGCCCCTCACCAGCTGAACTCTGTTAGAGTTGAAATTTACTATTTTAATAAATGTAACGTCACGAAGCTAATGACTTATCCCCCTTTGTCACACGATGTCACAGTTTGTTGACGACCTCATGATGTTCACCCAAGGCCGAAGACTCGTACGTTTCTTTACTGCTCCCAACACGAAAACTGTTGTTGACGAAAAAGAAAATCATAAATAGTCTGTTCCAGCGTTTTTCAACTTTTCTGGATTGATGGCTTAATTTTCCATCATAATTTGTATAGTGCCCGAGCATACAATAACGGTACGAACAGAACAAGTGGGTTGCGGTGGAGGTTGAGGTCGCGGTCGATGTCGTCGTCTATGTAAAACAAAGACATTGAGTTGAACAGAAGAGAACAAAGCAAGTGAGTCGCGGTGGAGGTTGAGCGCGATGCCATCCAGGAGGTTCACATCGATGCTTTTGAAAATCAAATCAGTTTGTTTTACATGGATGCATACCACGGGGTCTACAAGGATGCTTCCCTGTGATTGGTACGTTCAAGGCCAAGTTGTCACCCCCCTCAACAGTAGCTCGCATAGAAGACGTGTGACGTCTGTCATTTCGTGTGCTAGGGTATTCCAGTTGCCAGCTTTTTTCTCGATTGCATATTAAGTTTATTTTTGAATAATTTCAAGTGGTAAATATGAAGGAAGATCCCATAGCAATTGTGCAGCTCACTTCTGTATTGTGGGCCCCACAGTCAACATCATAAGAAACCGTCTGTTGGTTATTGGGATCTGACATGTCAGCTGGCTAACTCTGGCGACCAGATGGATGAAGTTTTTATTTCGAACGTCAACATATGCAATTGCATGACAAGTTTTTGATTTCTCACAAATGAGGTCGAAAAAGGTGTATAACGGAAAGTGTTAATTTTGCCAAACGTAGAATCAGCAAGTCTAGAGTGTGTTGTGTTGTGAAAAATTGTAATTCCACAGCATATACGAATGCAAGTATTAGCTTTCATGGGTTTCTGAAGCCAAACAAATATTTTGTATTGAGAGAAGATCATTTTGGAGAAAAGGAAAAGATTGATTTATTGGAGGCATGGAAAATCAATATGAAAAAGGATCACACAACTCCTAGAATGACGGTGTGTTCTTTGCTTTTTACGCAAGGAAATTACATTTTTCCAGGTAATTAAGTCCTATTATTGAAACTTAGATTAGTTTCCTTTATTAATGAAAATTCCAGATGCTGTAGCCAAAACATTTAAAATTGTTGGATCTGTGTTGCCTGAAAATTTATTGGTATTATTAAAAGAAATTTTTACAGTGACATGTGACGACAAATATGTCTTCTCCCATCTTAGAAGATGATAAATTCATGCAAGATATATGCTTTTCCCACGAATTATACATACTATTTTTTCTCCGATCGTTGATTTTTATTTAAAAAATTAATTAATTAAAAAATATTTCATCCAATATGTAATCAAGTAAGTTTAAATAGGTTTCTCTATGTTCATATTGAAATATAGAAGTAGTAACCATGGAAATTACTCTGTTATGACAAAAGTAAAATAATTTTAAAGCTGGTTTTGTTTGATTCGTTGTATTTTATAAGGAATTAAAAAAGAATTAGTAAACATGAACACTGATAGTGATTATTTGTTGTCTTGCACGACTCCTGAACTAGTAGAAGCCGCGAACGGGGCTTCACTTAATTTACTTCCGGCGAAATCCAGAGAGAAGTATGAACTTGCGTACCAACGCTTCATGAATTTTTGTAGAAAAAACAACAGTGTATCCTTTTCTGAGAATGTACTGATGGCGTATGTTGCTGAATTGGCTAAAACAATGAAATCTTCGACGTTGTGGTCACATTATTCCATGCTTCAATCAACTTTGTCTGTTAAAAATAATATTAATATTGCCCAGTACCAAAAACTGAGAGCAGTTTTAAAACGTCAAGCTACAGGATACAAAAAATGTAAATATTAACAACAATTATAAAAATTAAAACCATACTTTGTTTCATTTTAATGTAATAATCCATTTGTTACATTACCGCACGCTACAGCAGTGCGGTAAGAATATTACCGCACTGTTATTTTCTAATTGCTTAGCAACTGACCACTATTTTGGAATGTTGAGCTTTTCGCATAGAAAACAGGTCAAAATAGTGTCACTTTTCCCACGATCGGAGAAAAAATACTTTATCTGTCGTGTTATTGAAAGCGCACGATTTTGACTCCCTCACTTTTCATCTCGCAGGTAACCAGTATGGAAGTACTTTTGTGAGAACTTTAGTGTTGTTAACACGTGTTTGTGACAAAAGTTTTTGTCATTCCCCTTTGTTAGCAACAAAAACTTTAAACAAATGTTGAAAACCGTTTTTGGTGGTAAACATCAAAAGAATATGATTGTTGCAGATATTTTTTCGCTGTGTGGGTACGCATTCAGTTGGGAACATTTGTTGGAAACAGAAACGTGTCTCTCACGAGGACGAACGAATTAGCCGATAAGTTAATTGCCGTAGGTGAAGTGGGGGTTCACTATTCCCATCAAGGGTACCTTTGAGCGTTTCCAGAAGTCGAAAGACATCAAAATTGACTCTGAAAACGTGATCGCAGAAAGTCTGCCGTTTTAATATCTTAAAATATATAATTTTATTTATGTAAAAATTTAATGGCAGACACTTCTTCCGGTTCCTACTATTAGCACTACTGAGAAACAATTATGTGTCTGCCTGGATGTCAGAAACGACCTGTCTGGTTTTTTTGAAAATGTGTATGTAATAATGATATAAATGAGATACATCATTTTTAGCTTTGCTGAAAATAACGCAAAGTTGTCAACATTTTCGCAGCTTTGAAATTCTATAAATTATAGTAGGAACCGGAAGAAGTGTCTGCCATTAAGTTTTATCATGAAAAACATTATATATTTCAAGATAACAAAACGGCAGACATGCTGCGATCACGTTTTCAGAGTCAATTTTGTTGTCTTCCGACTTCTGGACACGTCCAAAGGAACCCTCGATGGGAATAGTGATCTCCACTTCACCTTCGGCAGGTGAAATAGTATAAATAGCATTAATAAGGACTTTGCTACTATACCGTAAGTCTGCGGAACGCTGGCTCTTAGGCCCGGTTTTTCAATGCTCGGTTAAAGTGATTTAGCTTTCGGCTAATCGATAACCTTTAGGTAAACCGTTTTTCCACCTCTCATCTTGCGCTAACCTACTGCTATTCTATCGGGTAGAGCAACTATCACCTGAAAGTCTTTGTCAAATGGCTAACTGTAAGCTATCTTGCAGACGCATGCGCTCCGTAGGTTAACTACCCCCAACGGCCCGAACAGTCGAGTTTGTTCAACTGCTTTGTAACCAGTAACCTCATTTTCAATTTTGTTTTTTCTACGAAAGATGGAATCATTTGATTTTTTAAGTAATGATGATGAAGAATAAATTAATAGACTTCATTGATTACCAAAGAAGGCCATACGTGGTCAGAGAAAGAAGTAACCCATTTGACTATTTTGATGAATTGGATTTTTTCACAAGATTTAGGTTAAGAAAAGAAACTGTTCTGAATATATTAGAACAAATTGAACAACATAAAGAGACCATAACAGATAGGTAAATTATTTCAAATCCAAAAATCTTTTTCCAAGTTTCTATTTTTCCCCTCCAAGTAGTAGAATCTGTTTTTCTTATTCAATTATTGCTTTGAAACCATTTGCAATTTTTAACAGCAACGATCTATCAGAAGGACTAAAGTTTGCCACTATTTTCTTCTTCAATGCTTTTGTTTCACCCATTTTATTATAAAATAATCAACAATAACATAACAAAACATATATTTCCGAAATCGACAGCAAAAGGGGAACGACCAATCAGAAGTGCTCCCTGAAACATCAGTACTACCAACGTTAACAAATATGTCGCTAGCTGACGGTTTGCTAGCCTAAAGTCAAACATTCGAAGGAGAAACGCAATAGTTCTTAGTTGGAACTTTAGCTGATGGTTAAGCTTAACCTATAGTCAGCTAAAAGTGAGTTTTAACCGAGCATTGAAAAACCGGGCCTTAGGTAAACCGTTTTTCCACCTCTCATCTTGCGCTAACCTACTGCTATTCTATCGGGTAGAGTAACTATCACCTGAAAGTCTTTGTCAAATGGCTAACTGTAAGCTATCTTGCAGACGCATGCGCTCCGTAGGTTAACTACCCCGAACGGCCCGAACAGTCGAGTTTGTTCAACTGCTTTGTAACCAGTAACCTCATTTTCTATTTTGTTTTTCTACGAAAGATGGAATCATTTGATTTTTTAAGTGATGATGATGAAGAATAAATTAATAGACTTCATTGATTACCAAAGAAGGCCATACGTGGTCAGAGAAAGAAGTTACCCATTTGACTATTTTGATGAATTGGATTTTTTCACAAGATTTAGGTTAAGAAAAGAAACTGTTCTGAATATATTAGAACAAATTGAACAACATATAGAGACCATAACAGATAGGTAAATTATTTCAAATCCAATAATCTTTTTCCAAGTTTCTATTTTTTTCCTCAAAGTAGTAGAATCTGTTTTTTTTTATTCAATTATTGCTTTGAAACCATTTGCAATTCTTAACAGCAACGATCTATCAGAAGGACTAAAGTTTGCCACTATTTTCTTCTTCAATGCTTTTGTTTCACCCATTTTATTATAAAATAATCAACAATAACATAACAAAACATATATTTCCGAAATCGACAGTAAAAGGGGAACGACCAATCAGAAGTGCTCCCTGAAACATCAGTACTACCAACGTTAACAAATATGTCGCTAGCTGACGGTTTGCTAGCCTAAAGTCAAACATTCGAAGGAGAAACGCAATAGTTCTTAGTTGGAACTTTAGCTGATGGTTAAGCTTAACCTATAGTCAGTTAACTGTGAGTTTTAACCGAGCATTGAAAAACCGGGCCTTTGGTAAACCGTTTTTCCACCTCTCATCTTGCGCTAACCTACTGCTATTCTATCGGGTAGAGTAACTATCACCTGAAAGTGTTTGTGAAATGGCTAACTGTAAGCTATCTTGCAGACGCATGCGCTCCGTAGGTTAACTACCCCGAACGGCCCGAACAGTAGAGTTTGTTCAACTGCTTTGTAACCAGTAACCTCATTTTCTATTTTGTTTTTTCTACGAAAGATGGAAGCATTTGATTTTTTAAGTGATGATGATGAAGAATAAATTAATAGACTTCATTGATTACCAAAGAAGGCCATACGTGGTCAGAGAAAGAAGTAACCCATTTGACTATTTTGATGAATTGGATTTTTTCACAAGATTTAGGTTAAGAAAAGAAACTGTTCTGAATATATTAGAACAAATTGAACAACAGATAGAGACCACAACAGATAGGTAAATTATTTCAAACTCCATAAATCTTTTTCCAAGTTTCTATTTTTTCCCTCCAAGTAGTAGAATCTGTTTTTTTTTATTCAATTATTGCTTTGAAACCATTTGCAATCTTTAACAGCAACGATCTATCAGAAGTACTAAAGTTTGCCACTATTTTCTTCTTCAATGCTTTTGTTTCACTCATTTTATTATAAAATAATCAACAATAAAAAAAGGGGAACGACCAATCAGAAGTGCTCCCTGAAACATGAGTACTACCAACGTTAACAAATATATCGCTAGCTGACGGTTTGCTAGCCTAAAGTCAAACATTCGAAGGAGAAACGCAATAGTTCTTAGTTGGAACTTTAGCTGATGGTTAAGCTTAACCTATAGTCAGCTAACTGTGAGTTTTAACCGAGCATTGAAAAACCGGGCCTAAGACTAATAGGTATATATGATACAACACATACAACAGCAACCTAATCGTCAATTTGTGTTTTGATTTTAGAGTGGAGTTTATTTATTTATATAGTGATATTTGTGCACAATGAACAAAATTATTAAGAGATGAAGTTAATAAAGTATTGAAAGATATAAAAAAACTGACGCACGACTCGAGTATACTCTAGTCGTGCGTCGGAGCTTACACACAATTTTTTCAGTCAATATGAATTGCAAAAGCGAGCCAAGACCAAGAATTACCGGTGGAGGTCTTAAATATCCTGAATATATGCTGTACAACATACATTTTCACTGGGATTCGGAACACACAATAAATGGAGTCAGGTAATATTTATTTTATATATTCTTCGTATTTTCAGTGAAATATTGTCCCTTTATCTATTCTGTTTAGAACTATGGTGGACGCTCTCAGACATTACATAAAACATTCATTATTAGGGCCGAATACTCAAAATATTACTCCTTCAAGTCACACACGAGAAGCATACCTGCAGTACTTACAAGCATACCTGCAGTACAATATTCCATGTCATTATCAAATGAACGAATTCACGCGAAAACAAGTTAAGGAGCACAAGGCCTCTTTGTTTTGAAAATTAAATACTAACTAAGTGATAGTCCATCACAGTTTTGTTATATAATATGATATGCCAAAGGTATATTTATAGATTATTAATTGCTGGCTTTGACAATTATAGAAAAAAAAAGTTGAAGTTATATATATCATATATTTGCCAAGTTATTTGTAGTAGACTAAAAATTAATATTTGTATTATTTATACACTAATTGGCTTGATTGCGATGGATAGAGCTTAAATTCTTGAATACCCTCTTCACCTACATTCATAGTAGAGGTCTTTATATCTGATGCAATAAGTATAGTGAGTAAAAAAAATAAAGAAGGTAAAGAAAATTATCTTGCGTCTGCGTATCATATACTTTAATTAGAACTTATCTTTTATAAATTTGTCATTGATCCAAAGAGCACAAACAAAAAAGAAAGAATATTGATTTCATTTTCGAATATTGGATATAGTAGGTACATTGGAAAATACAACCAGGATAATTATCAGAAAAATCGAAATTCATCATATCAATCCCATAGTTAGGTTATTAGCAAAGTATGATTATTATCGTCTATATATATAAAGGGTGATTCATTTAGAGGTACTTTTTGTGGTGGGGATTTAATTGCAGATTGCGCATGCCTCGTGTCAACTGAAGTAACATTATTGTTCAGTAGTGTTTGACAATTCATAATGGAAAGACTTAGCCCAACACAGCGTCTACAAATTGTTCAACTGTTTTACGAAAATGGGCGTTCTACGAGGAATGTGTTTCGGGCGCTTAGAGCATCTTATGGTCCACATAATCGGCCTACCGAACGCACAATTCGCTCTACTATCAATAAGTTTGAGACTCAATTTTCATTACTGAATAATACTCGACCTAATAGACCTCATCCAGCACGTAGTGGAGCAAATATAGGGGCGGTAGCGGAGAGTGGTACACGAAGGGACCGTGAATTGTCAATTCGTCGCCGTTCTCAACAAAACTTGGCCTGTCATAATCAACAACTTGGCGTATTTTACGTAAGGATCTTTCTTTTAAAAAACTTACAAAATTCCAATTAGTGCAAGAACTGAAGCCGGCTGACCTTCCGAAATCGTTTCCGTTTTAGTCGCTGGGCTCTTGACAAGCTTGCAGAAGATCCACTGTTTTCGACAAAAATATGTTCACCCATGAGGCCCATTTTTGGCTTAATGGGTTCGTGAATAAACAAAATGCCCCGTATTTGGGTGGTGAGAACAACCCGAAGAGGTTCAAGAGCTGTACCACTAAACCCAGAAAAACAACTGTTTGGGGTGTGGTTATGGGCCGGTGGAATAATCGGTCCATATTTCTTCAAAACAGAGGCCGGCCGGAACATTACTGTGAATGGTGACCGTTATTCGCGCCATGATAACAGGCTATTTGATACCAGAAATTGAAGCCCGTGGTCTCGACGAAATTGGTTCCAACAAGATGGCGCCACTTGCCATACAGCCCGTGAAACCATGGCTTTACTGCGAACCGATTCGGCGAACAGCTCATTTCACGCTTTGGACCTGTGAATTGGCCGGCTAGATCATGTGACATCACACCTCTTGACTTTTTTCCTTTGGGCTATGTGAAGTCCAAAGTCTACGTGGATAAGCCGGCTACGATTGAGGCATTGGAGGCCAATATTACTCGAGTCATTGGCCAAATACCACTCGAAATACTCATACGCGTCATTGAAATTGGAATTACAGAATGGACGTTGTTAAACCGTATCGCGGACAACATTTGAAAGAAATAATCTTTAAAAACTAATTGTAAAGAATGGTTCTTTTGTTTGATAATAAAGATTATAAAATAAAATTGTTTTTTATTCAGTTTTTGTTATTAAAAAAAAAATACCTCTAAATGAATCACCCTTTATATATATATATATATATATATATATATATATATATATATATATATTATATATATATATATATATATATATATAACTTATAATATATATATATATACTATATATATATATATATATATATAATATATATATATATATATATATATATATATATATATATTATATAGTATATATAATATTTATTATGCGTATATTGTAATAAGTTCAAATCAAAAGTGAAGTGAGTGAGTAAGAAAGGTGAGCTCCTCAAGTTAATCGATTTTACACTAATCACAAATCATTTTATATATCGAGTTTGTTATCATTGTGTTAAGCTAAGTGCCGTGATAAATTTCACGTTAAAAGTTTCGTTGCATCACAAATATATTTCGAAATAATATAAATTAGATTCATGTATTATCATCAGCATAGAATAATTATACGCACGGCCTCAACAAAAAGTCGGAAGATTTTGCTTGTATTATCTTTTTTTTTTGGCACTCCCAGAAGAAACCCAGATGTTCGAGGCTGATCATTAGTTTCCTTTATTCATATTTTTAATACAGGACTGGCTTTGAAAATTCACTATGAATTGTTGCAAATGCAAGTTGGATATAGGGGGACGATGATTATTTTGGGAATGTGAACTCGTGCAAGAGACCTATACACAGTCAGTTTTGCCTGCTCCGAAACTATCAGCATCAGAAATGAAATGCATGTCACTTAGGAAGCGTGTGCTTTCGGCTTTTATGTTAAGGACTGCTGTAGTGGATTATTTCAAATTCCTTCTAATTGTTCAATCTATTGAAGCACTAAAGTCCGAAATTGAAAACGCTGAAGCATCACAGCCTGAACCGCAAATCTATCTTTCGCAAGAGACAGCTATCAACTTCAACGCAGATAATTTGCAGAATATGACGGAAACGCGAAATTCGAAAAAAGAATGTAATGATATTTGGTTTACCTGAATCTGATAAATACAGTTGATAAAAATACTGCCTCAGAATTAATAAACGCTGCTTGATCGTGATATAGATCAACATGGAAATTTTAATATTAAAGTATTTAGGTTGGGACAACCTGAACGTGAACGCTGAATGCACCTAGGCCCTAAAAAATAATTTGCAATCGCCGAAGATGCAAATGTCAATTATTCGTTAAAGCAAAAAATCGTAAAGGGGGATAGCTAAGTTCAAAAACCTCTTAATTATCACATCGGACAAAACCCCCTCACCAAGTCAAGCAATACAAATCCGTGAAACCAAGAATTAATTAAACCGATTAGCTAAGGGTGAGCAGAATATAGGAAATCCAAATACGTGAATGGTGAACCAAAAATAACAAAAAAACCGCTAACAGTGTCTAACCAGGGTAGGTACCACACGCACATACATTTCCGCTGCTATTATCAAAATACCCGAGGCTTAAATACCAAAACTGAAATATTTTATTGAAGCTGCATCGGCTGCGGAACACCATCTCATAGGAATTTCTGAAACCTGGATACAGTCTAATATAAACCAAACTCAGGAATTGTTTGGGTGAGCAATATCAAGTCTTCAGATCAGATAGAAACCTCAATGCTAACTCAGTGTCAAGAGGCGGTGGTGTCTTATTGGCGGTAGAAGAAACGACTGTGGTGTTACGGAAATAGATATATCGGATTACCGTCAACAGTTCCATTAGTATTGATATTATCGGTTGTAGAATAACATATAATCATTACATGATATTGGTGTTTGTGTATACATACCACCAAACTGCTAATAACTTGCATGTGCAAAATCTATTTTGAAACACTTGAATCGCTTGAATTATTATATGATCAAAATCTGCCTAGTGTTTGGTGATTTCAACCAACCACTTTTTATAAATGGAGCATCAGAGGATAGAAATCTCAACTTGCAAAACCTTCAACAATTTATCAATTTTTATGACCTTAAACAGCCAGAACAATGTGCTCAATAAATCAGCTCGACTTCTAGATCTCGTACTATCAAACAATTATGACTGTAATGTCATACATGATGAGCCTACCATTCATTCCCGAAGATGATTATCATCCAGCTTTGAATATTTCTCTGGTTTTTAAGAAACAGGATAGTGGATTCCGTATGATAACAAGGCACTTTTTTATAATTTTCATAAAGCAAATTCCCCGTTACTGTACTCTTATTATGAATACAGATTGGTCGGTTATTGAAGATTGTACCGAGGGTTAACTCGGCAGTGGACACTTTTTATGCGATAATTTGTTCAATGGTGAACCAATGTGTTCCTCTTAGACCGAATTTTACTAGTAAATATCCACCCTGGTTCAGCAAGGATATCATTAGCGAGATCAAACGGAAGGATGGATTGTTTCAATCTTTGAAATCAAACTATTCAGAAACTACACATGCATCAATTTAGAAATCTTCGTAAAGTCAATTAAAAACCAAAATATCACAAGCCTACAAGGGTGTATAAACAGAAAGCTGAAAAACTCGATCAGAACTGATCCCTCCACGTTTTGGACCTATATGCATAGTAAAAAAGGCACTTCAAGAATTCCGAATGTTTATTTTTAAATGATAGAGAACTGAAAACCCCTACTAAAATAGTGAATGCATTTGCGGAATACTTTGAGAGTGTGTTTGTTCCTTCTGTTGGTGATGATTTTAACCTCTCTAAAAAACCAACACATTTTCCCACACTCACATTAAATTCATTCTCTGAAGGCTAGTTTTTGCAATCACTTAAAAAACTGAAACCAAAATTTCACAGCTGGAGATGACAAAATTCCAAGCTTTCTAGTAAAGACTGTGCATAACATACTTGCAAGGCCACTTCAATTAATTTTCAAACATGGCCTTAAAGACAGGATGTTTTCCCGATAGATGGAAAAGTATCTAAAATATGTCCAATATTGAAATCAGGGGCTACAAATAACATTCTAAACTATCGACCCATAACAATTCTGTCCAACTTTGCAAAGGTCTTTGAAATGTGCCTGTATAACAACATTTTCCTAAGGTGAGAAATAGTATAACTCTGTGTCAACATGGTTTTATCAACAAACGGTCAACAATAACGAATCTCATGTGCTTCACACAAACTGTCAGCACTGCTCTAGATAATCAGCTGCAGATTGATTACAGTTTATACGGACTTCTCGAAGGCCTTCGATAAATTGAACCATCAAGTTCTATTAGATAAACTGAGTTATGTTGGTTTTCGGGGGTCCACTGTTGCGCTTATTGCGGTCTTATCTTCGGAATCGTACGCTATTTGTTGAATACAAAGGACATAAATCACTCGGAATTTACTCCATCTAGTGGCGCTCCTCAAGGAAGTAATCTGGCTCCTCTTTTGTTCTCTCTGTTTATAAATGATATCAATTCAAATATTTCTAGTAACATACTACTCTTTGCTGACGATTTGAAGATTTTCAGACCTATTCAGGCAGCGGAGGACTGTCTTATTCTACAGAAAGAAATTAATTCTATACATGAGTGGTGCATACTAAACAAGCTTCCGCTGAACATTCAAAATGTAAATTTATTAAATACACCCTCAAACACAACAATATACAGTTTGACTATGCAATAAATGACATCATATTGGAACAATGTACAGAAACTAAAGATTTGGGCATCATTTTCGATCAGAAACTCAGCTTCACGTCACAAATTAATCAAATTACATCTTCTGCTAAACGAATGCTTGGACTTATTTTCAGGACGTGTTAAAAACTTTCAAAATCAAGAATGCTTTATAACACTTTTCAATGCTTTTGTCCGATCCCGTTTGGAATATGGCTCTCTAATCTGGTCGCCTATATACAATGTGCATATTCAACAACTAGAATCTTGTCAAAGAGTTTTTATGAAATACATGGCATACAAAACTGGATGGAGTATACCCATCCCAAGGAATTGATAATAGAGTGTTGCTAAATAGATTTTCCCTCTTATCCTTGGAAAACAGAAGAACATATTATGCTTGTATCTTCATTTATAAATTGATTCATAATCTGATAGACTGTCCAGATTTGTTATCTCAATTAGATTTTCACGTTCCGAGACTAAGTAGTAGAAACGAAATGTGCTTCTATTTACCTCTGCCAAGAATCAATGTTTTAATAAAATCCCCAGTTTACAACATTTGTAAAACTTATAATAGTTTTTATTCAGAATGTGATATTTTTGTTGTTCCATTTAGATGCTTCAAGTATATAATTCGTAACAAGTTAATTAATATGCAAGTCTAACTACAATCTAATTGCAACCTCTCCTCATCCATCCTGTAGGGGTGATATATATATGTATGTATGTATATATATGTGTATATATATATATGTATATATGTATATATATGCATTGTGTTCAAACTCTCTCTACTGCCAAGTCAATTGGAATTCTACAATATATATTATTTTGTTGTTATTTGTATCACTGTGTATTGTATACTGTTCTATTGTTCTGTTGTTATACCTATACTCATTCATTACTGTAAACCATACTATGTCTGTCTTATAATTGGAAATACTCCTGTTAGACAATAAACTCTTTTTTTTTTTTTTTTTTTTTTTTTTTAATAAGGATTGTAGGGGCACCACTATCGCAGTGGGCTAAAAAAAATTTGATAGTTAATATTGTACACCATCACTTGATCCAATAGTCCATTTCAAGTATGAATGAAATAAAAGCTCTTATTTTTAAGAAACTCACATTAAAATTTCCGAAGAAGCTTGGTGAAGGGAAAACGTTCGTCACTACTTTTTTCTGATTTGTGAATTTTAACTTTATGATACAGAGAGAAACAGTGGCGTAGATAGGGGGGGGATCAAGGGGATCAATCCCCCCCCCCATGAGCCTACGAAAATTATAATAGAATTGAATAAAAGTCTTCGTATCTACGTATTTAAATACAGTGCTTTCATGATGAAAGGAACAAATTCATTAAAAAATTAGGTTTCTATTTCATGTTAAAATCCTCGGACAGGTCGATTAGTATTTTTATTTGGGCAATTTTCGCAATAAAAATTTTGTATACAGGGTGTCTCATTCAAGAGCTATGGCTTTGTCATTAGTTTTTTTAAAGGTAATACCCTGTATATTATTTCACTTTACAATTCTACGATAAATTCTCATCACTTTTTGTGAACATACCATATGCCTCAACTTGATGGATTCCCAGATTATAACGGAGATAGTGGAGCACCTGGAGATTTAAAATGTGGATTAAAAGTACAAAAAAAAATTTAGGTAAACATTGTCATTAAATCTGAAGAATGAAATTTCACATGTACCATCTGAATTCATTCACTGGTGCTGTATAGTCCGCAGTTTTCACGTTTTTAACGCTCCAGGCACTACACTACTTCATTGTTTAAGAAAATGCAATTACTTGAGAGAGAACGTATTGAAAGTACTTATGATGATTGGTTTTGGAGATAGGGTGCGTTCACAAGAAGAAGTCTACAATCTATTCAATGAAAATCATCCTGATCGTCCGCCAATTACTAGATCGACAGTCAGCAAAAATTGAATCAAAATTCAGGAGATACGGCCACGTTAGAGATTTACCTAAAGGAAGACCACCGAGAGTATCTGAAGAAACAGTGCTGAACGTTCTACTAGAAACCCAAGATAACCCTCATACATCCATTACTACAATTTCCAATAATTTCAATGTATCAGTAGGGTCCGTGCATAAAATACTTAAGGTAAATAAGTATCATCCCTATAAAATTTAAGCTGGTACATGAATTAATTAGAAGACGATTTTGACCGCAGAGTACAGTTTTGTTGAGCAGATTATTGAAATTCATAATCAACATCTAAATTTCATTACAAACATAATTTTTTCTGATGAAGCCACCTTTACTTTAAATGGCCACGTCAACAGACAAAACTGTAGGTATTGGGCGACCGAGAATCCTCATTGGATGCAAGAATGCCACACACAGCGGCCTCAAAAAATTAATACATGGCAGCGATTGATCGAAATCGAATAGTTTGGCCCTATTTTTTTGAAGGAACACAAAACGGAGAGGACTACTTGAACTTTCTCCAGTTCGAACTCATTCCGGCTTTAGCTGTTTTGTTTCCTAACCCACAAGATCCTGACATACCTAATAACGAGATATGGTTTCAACAAGATGGGGCACCTCCTCACTATTCAATCGCTGTTCGACAATTTCTTGATGCAACTTTTCCCAAACAGATGGATAGGACGGAGAGGTCCGATTGAGTGGCCGCCAAGATCACCGGACATAACCCCATTGGATTTTTTTCTTATGGGGTTATTTGAAGTCTAAAGTTTATTTGAATAGACCAAATAATATTGATGATCTAAAGAGAGAATCAGGCAGGAAATAAGACTTATCAGTCCAGAAGTAATTGAAAATGTGCAACGGGAAACATTGAATCGACTTCAAAAATGTCTCGAAGTAAACGGACAACAGATTGAACATATGTAAAAATTAAATTAGTAATTACATTTGTGTGTTTTCATATCGTACCTCTCATTACCCACTATCTCCGTTTCTGGCAATCCATCGAGTTGAGGCATATGGTATGTTCACAAAAAGTGATAAGAATTTATCGTAGAATTGTAAAGTGAAATAATATACAGGGTATTACCTTTAAAAAAACTAATGACAAAGCCATAGCTCTTGAATGAGACACCCTGTATACAAAATTTTTATTGCGAAAAATGCCCAAATAAAAATACTAATCGACCTGTCCGAGGATTTTAACATGAAATAGAAACCTAATTTTTTAATGAATTTGTTCCTTTCATCATGAAAGCACTGTATACATGAAATTTATCAAGCGCTAGCACCTCTTTTGCTATTATGTATGTGCGATTATATAAAAATCATCTAGATATGTTTTCGTAACAACTGTGCAATTGTGTGTGCAATATCTTCTTATAATTTCAACATTATAATTAATTAAGAAATTGAATCGTTTATCTAATTTTGGGTGAAGTAACTAGTAGTTTTGAGCATATTCTCAAAACATTAGTAACTTTTGGCTTTGACAATTTAATTACTCCATAATATTTTGAAGTTAATAAAAATTTTCTGTGATGGGTTCAATCAATTTCTGGACTTTGAGAATCATGAGAATATAGTCTAGTCAACAAGTGCTTTTTTTGTTCAATTTTTTTCATGAGTCTCGGAAAAATATGAACAAGGTGTCATTCGATTCGAAAGAGCATGAAGATATTTTTTGAAAAAAATTTTAGTTCTGTTCGCGGAAATTGTAAGAGTTATAATCAATTCACTGAAAGAAAATATTATCTCAAAAACTAATTGATATTTTTGATATCTAAATACATATACAAAAAGAGGAAATTTTCTGAAAGAAAGTCTCCCGGAACTGTAGGATTAATATCTATAGTTTTCTCAGAGTAAAAATACGGCCGACAACAGGTAGTCTGGCTTGCGAAAGTAGCGCCCATTCGGGACACTTTAACAATAAACATTGTTCAACTATATTAAATATTAAATTAAGGAATGAAAAATTTCAGGTTCTTACTGGAGAGGTAAATGAACAATAATCCAGTGACAAAAAATTTTTATCGCGATTTTTCAATTGGTTATGCAATAGTTTTTTGCTGCTTGAACAAGAACATTGCAAGTGTAATAACTGTTGAACTATAGATCTGATAATTTTTCCTTTCTTGGAGCTAGTTTCAAAAGAATGCAGAATAGATCCCTGTTAAAAAAAATTTAATTTTTCAGTTTTTATTAACAATTTACGCACTTTATATAAATATATATATATATATATATATATATATATATATATATATATATATATATATATATATATAAAATTCTCGTGTCACGGTGTTAAAAGTTAAACTCCTCCGAAATGGTTCGACCGATTCTCAAGAAATTTTGTGTGCATATCGGGTAGGTCTGAGAATCGGCCAACATCTATTTTTCATTCTTCTTAATAATAAGGGTGATTCACCCCTTGATACAACATTCAAAATTACACACAACCTTAAATTTTCACCCCTCTACGATCAACCCCTATTTTTCCATCGCGATTTTCTTTTATTTTTATTTTATCCACAGATCCGCAATAGGGTTGCAAGATTGCAATCGAAAATAAAAATAGTCGGTCTGAGAATAGGTCGTAATATATTTTTCATACGCCTAAGTGATCAGGGTGGTTCACCACAAACATTTTTATAAATTCTTTGGATAAAATTTTTATTTTTCATGATGTTGCATCAAAAAATACAACTCTAAATTTTCACCCTTCTATCAACAACCCATATTTGATAATAGCCATTTTAATAATTCAAACAACCGGGTCAGATAGATATAATCATAGATATATAGTTAGATAGATAGAGATACATCGGCAGATAGATGAATAGATAGAAAAATAAAAATAATTTTTATGGCAGAACAACGTTTGCCGGGTCAGATAGATTGATAGATATGTAAATAGATAGAGATATAGAAAGATAGATAAATATCCAGATATATAGATAGTTAGATAGGTAGATATACATCGGCAGATGGATGAATAGATAGATAGATAAATAATTTATATGGCAGAACAACGTTTGCCGGGTCAGCTAGTATATATATATATATATATATATATATATATATATATATATATATATATATATATATATATATATATATAGGTATATATACACATATGATATAATATAGAACAAAATCTGAGTAGAGATAAGGGCGTTGAACAGAACTTGCGTAGATTATAGAGATACTATCTTACTCTGATACATTTACGAGAATGCTAATAATCATGTAAGAATCAGTGAAGACTGGATCATTGGAAACATTTCCATGAGAAAACACGTTAGGCAACGAGACACAATCTCACCTAAGTTATTTGCTTTAGCTCTGGAATATGTACTCATATGGTTATCAAGGGAACAAAAAGGTATCAATATAGACGGGAAACGTCTCAAACATCTGCGATCTGCTGATGATATCATTTTCCTCAGCAGACTCATAAATAAACTGGCAACAGTGATCCAAGAACTCAAAGATGCTTGCTGGATAGTATTCGAAAGGCTTATTTTTATCTTTCGCAAACCTACTATTCCAATAAATTTAAAAAAGGAGGTTTACGATATGTGCACCCTACCGTTGACAAAATACGGTGACAATTACAGTAGGCAATGCCAGTCGTCACTGAGTCTGTTGAACGAGATCAGAAGCGAGAAGATAAGCAGAAGAACAAGCATTTATAACGTTATCGAGCGGATAGCATAATTTATATTATGTATTTAATATTTGGTGATTTTAATTATTTGTGCACAGGTTTTTTAAAATGCTTTTAAAAAAAAGGGAGAAGAATATGGCTGAAACTGACGCATGCGTACAAAAATTGTGATGAAAAGGCCTATTGAAATTTTTTTGGTGAACATTGTGTTTATTGTTAAGATAACAACAAAATTTCAAGAATAGTACATTTAAAATTAAAATTCTGGGATGATTGACTGAATTTGCATTCCACAGCCTGCATGAATATAAATATTCAAATTTATTGATTTATCAGTAGCACTTCGAACAAATTATTCACAGAGTCATAAAATCTATCAATATTAACATTTTTCTCGCGTAAAATAAATTTGTATCCGAGTGTTTTTATGGCAAAAGGAGACCTCGACATGATGAATCAATTAATTAGTTAATTGGCATCGACCATTGAATATTACTGAAGTTCCAAACTCTGTGAAACAATTAATTTTAAATTTATTCATGAAGGTAACTGTTGTTGGAGACCGTCAAGTTAAATCGGCAGGTAACTGAAAATCAATGGAAACACTGAAATTCTGAC
Organism: Cynegetis impunctata; assembly: GCA_030704885.1. Classification (NCBI taxonomy): domain Eukaryota; kingdom Metazoa; phylum Arthropoda; class Insecta; order Coleoptera; family Coccinellidae; genus Cynegetis; species Cynegetis impunctata. The sequence continues at coordinate 538,897 of JARQZK010001462.1, read as the reverse complement.
GTGATCCCGAATGAAACGAAAAGTCAAGTATACCCATATATATATATATATATATATATATATATATATATATATATATATATATATATATATATATATATATATATATATATATATATATATAAGGATAATAATATTTGGGTATAGCAGCAAGCAAAACGTGTACTCTTATAACACTATATTTCCGATATTTCGACAATGATTATTGTCATCTTCAGGGAAGCTACAAAATAAGCACAAAAGAAAATCAACAAATGCTTCATAGCGGCCAACAGTAACAATACTCACTGTGTCTTTGAGAATGATTGCAAAAGGTGTAAAAATCGAGATACAGCATTATTGATTTCCACAAAACATTATTGATCGAGAACACAGGCGTGATGATCATCAACTGACATTACAAGTTAAAAAGTTAAAATGGTCATAATAAATTAAAATGAAACATAGTTAATTTTGAGGAAATTAAACATTATTGAGTTTAAGTTAAGTTAAAGACTAAAATAATACAATTATCTACTTCGTCATTTCATATTGACTGAAAAAGAGACGCGACCAGCCATCTTGATCAAGAAAGTAGACATAGACAACATCAAAACAAGAAAACTCCAATGTGAAAATATGATAATTTAGGACCACAGATTGGTTACTGCTAACAAATAAAATAGCCAGAAGTATAAAAGACTCAGAAAAAGAAAGACAACTCCTCTCTCACTCGACATTTCTTAAATGGATGTTTTTATCTAACTCTAACAAAAAGGAATAAATTTCACTAAGATGATTTAAATCAGTTTTTTTATTTAAGCAATTTTCTGATTGTGAGATGTAAGCCATCTCCATAAACAGTCTCTTAGCAGAATTTCTCTCTCTTGTCAATATTTTGGTGTCACTGAAATTCATAATATGTCCTGTAATATTTACATGTTCACTCAAAGCACATCTTTCAGGATGACACCTACAGTCACTCTTATGTGAGGTAATTCTATCCTTGAGGGCTCTAGACGTCTGACCTACATATAATCTATCACAATTGGAGCATGGGATGCTGTAAACTATATGGGATTGTGAAGTTAAGGGTGTTTTATCCTTTACTTTGGTGAAAATGGAACTTATTCTTAAGACTGTTTTATTGGCAATTTTAATGTGACAAAGAGACCTGAAAATTCGTGACAACCTTTGGGAAACATCAGTAATATAAGGAAGTGAGGTGAAGAAAATTTGAGTTTGGGTCGAATCAGCTGCTTCATTGGTAGCAGTTGCAACTTGTGAGACACTTATGTTATTAATTGTATCTTGTATTAACATGGTCGACGTACCAAAAAGGATCTTTTTTAATAGAGCAGGAGGATAAGAGTTATCTATAAACAAATCATATAAAATTTTTAAATTCTTCTGATGGAAGCAATTGTCAGAAATACAAAGCACTCGACGCTCCATCTGTTTTACCAAATTAACTTTCATGGATTGTTTATGATACGAGTGGTAGTTCAAATATCTTCCACTACTAATGGGTTTTCTATACCAGTCGATGACTATAGTATTATCCCTTTTACGATGAAATTTTGTATCCAGAAAGGGAACACTATGTTCCTCATCTTCAAGTTATATGGTGAACTGTATGAAGGAATCAAAACTATCGAAATACAGAAGTGGTTGACGTTTTCAATAGTTTTGATTCCTTCAACTTAAACTCAATAATGTTTAATTTCCTCAAAATTAACTATGTTTCATTTTAATTTATTATGACCATTTTAACTTTTTAACTTGTAATGTCAGTTGATGATCATCACGCCTGTGTTCTCGATCAATAATGTTTTGTGGAAATCAATAATGCTGTATCTCGATTTTTACAACTTTTGCAATCATTCTCAAAGACACAGTGAGTATTGCTACTGTTGGCCGCTATGAAGCATTTGTTGATTTTCTCTTGTGCTTATTTTGTAGCTTCCCTGAAGATGACAATAATCATTGTCGAAATATCGGAAATATAGTGTTATAAGAGTACACGTTTTGCTTGCTGCTATACCCAAATATTATTATCCTTATTGCATCCTAACTAGTCAGCTGAATGTCAAAGAAATTTCAATATTTCATATGTTTTGAAAAAGCCACGAGTCTCGTGGCGAAACGTAAACTTTTTAATAAAATCGAGTTTTTTTGATATTTATTCACCAAGCTTGTTATTGCTAATAATTATCAAAAAGGTATATATATATATATATATATATATATATATATATATATAAATATATATAGGGTGTTCTACAAGCTCTATGACAAACTTTGACAGATGGTAGGTCACTTGATTTTGAACATTTTTTTTTAATAAACATGGGTTCGATTCGTTGTTGTTTAGAAGTTACAAGCATTTGAAGAATCGTAATTTTTTCAGTCAACCAGGAAGTGATAAAAAGTCACTAAGCATGTTAAACAATGCATACTTATAAAATATACACCTGCTTCAATAAAAAACGTAGGCTGATAAATAGAAATATGGGTTGTCGACAATAATTATTATTAGTGTCATTTTAATTATTTATTAGATATTTCGTGTGAAAGTTCTAAATAAAGAATGCATTTATTCTCCACTGAGGAATATGCAGATATTGTGTTTGTAAATGGGTATGCCAATGGTAACGCCAGACAAGCTGCTCAAGAATACCGACGCAGGTATCTAAATAGACATCAACCTGCCCACACGGTGTTTAGTGCATCATTTCGTAGACTTCGGTAAGAAGGTAATCCAGCTCCTAAGAAGGCCATTCGCCCTACTGAAGTAAATGTACAAGATGAAGAATATGTGATAGATGCTGTCCTTGATAACCCTTCAATCAGTGTTCGGGGTATATCTAGTAACCTTCATGTATCACCGAATTTTGGATGGCGTGTATTGAACAGAGAAATGTTACATCCGTTTCATCGCCAAAATGTACCAACGCCTGTATCTCATGCTGGAGATTACCCACAGCGATTAAGATTTTGTCGCTGGTTACTTCAGCAACAAGCACAAAATGATAGATTCGTTTCGCTCGTCATATGGTCTGATGAAGCGTGCTTTACTAGGGATGGCATAAATAATAATCATAATGATCATGTATGGCCGTTGCAAAATCCACATGCAATTAGACCAAGACGATTTCAGCAACGATTAAGTGTCAACGTTTGGGGTGGCATTTTCAACAATAATTTATTACCTGTGCATGTTCTAAATGATCGTTTAAATGCAGATCTTTATAGACATTTCTTAGGACACGACCTTCTAGAGTTAATTGATGACGTACAACTCAATATTATTCAAAATATGTGGTATTAGCACGACGGTGCACCGCCACATAGGGGAAGACAAGTAGTTGCTTGGCTAAATGAACATTTCCCGAATAAATTAATAGGTCAAGGAGGTCCAATATTATGGCCACGTCGTTCGCCCGATCTAAATCTTCTGGATTTTTATTTATGAGGACACATAAAGCAGCTGGTCTACCATGTTGAAATCGCTACCCATCAGCAGTTACTTGAAAGAATTCAAGATGCAGCTAACCAAATAAGAAATGATCCAAATCTCATTCTTCGAGTGACCGAATCTTTAGTTTGTCGATGTGAAGCTTGCATTCAAGCTGAGGGTGGACATTTCGAACAATTTTTATAGTCTTTAGTTTTGTGATTATCATTTAATTTAAATTTTCATAATTAATTGTTAATAAAGGTTGAACGCTTGTAACTTCTAAACAAAAACGAATCGGACCCATGTTTATTGAGAAAAGTATGTTCAAAATCAAGCAACCTACCTTCTGTCAATGTCTGTCATAGAGCTTGTAGAACACCCTGTATATATATATATATATATATATATATATATATATATATATTATATATATATATGTTATATATATATATAAATAT
>JARQZK010001462.1:512500-530000 GCA_030704885.1 Cynegetis impunctata | reverse complement strand
AGTATTAAGCACCTCATGAAAGTAATTTACAAAACTGGAGCAAACCTTATAATTTCTCTGAGCATCAAGTTCGTGCAAGTCGAAATAATTCACGAAGTTGATTACATAACATACTGATCAAGTTAATAAAAGCATTTTATACTGATTAGGTTAGGATATAAGGACACAGTGATGAATTTCTTGATTTCTAATCAGTCCTAATTACTATAATTTAATTAATGTGCCAATTTTCGAAATAATCAGATTTCTTGAAGTCTGTAAAAATGACGTTGAAACATTCCATTCGCTACAGGTGAAGCTAACATAAAGCGTGTAAAAATTGATCTGATCTTGTAAAAAACATCGCAAAGAGCTTCTCGCACAATGAGTTTCACCGAAACCTGGCCGAGATGGATTCAGTCGTTCCAAAATGCAGCGCCTCCTGATATAGTCCGGGGAAGTAAGTATATAGAGAGGAACTAAAAAGTAGGGGTCATAATTTTTTTTAAGTAAGTACACTGAACTCTCATCGCTTTCCTAAATTTCTGACCAAATCCCGTGAAAGCTCGAAACACAGCTTGCAAGCACATTTGAAAGCACTAAAATGCGATGATTTTTTGCTTATAACTTTTTCTGATGTACTCGTAAAAAAAAATCGTAGAAATCAAATTCACAGTAAATTTTATGCCCTACACGATGACGTAAGTCGACTTTTGAAATGAAAATTTTTTTCGACTCAAAAAAAAAAAATGAAAATTGTTTCGAAAGGTCGTGTTTTAACCGGCAACCATACTGAAAATAACCATATCGAGATCAAAACATAGGGAAACATAGATGGTGTGCTGTAAAAAATTTACGTATTTTCAGATTTGGAAAATTCAAAATGGCGGCCGCAAAAACCGAATATATATGCTTTTTTTTCAATCACGCTTTCTCTTGAAAATATTAACGATATCGAAACGCGGTTGGTTGCAATCGATAGGGGAAAAGTTGTAGTTTTAGGCATAAAATAAAAAAAAATTTTATAAATTTTTTTACATAACTTTTTTCAAAAATTTATTAAAAAAAAATTTCGTTTGTTGAGTTTTTCCTCATTTTTGCATTGAAAAATAAAGTCAATCATTATACTCATACTCGAAATGTATTTGCCGTTAAAAAACGCCTATTTCAAAAAAAATATGTTTAAATACAATAATCAGAAGCCGAGATATAGAAACTCAAAGTTCGCTTCGTACTGTGACCATACTATCTGTTTTCTGTATTAGTGAAGACCCTAATAGCGAAGCAGCTCGAGATGATACTCGAAGGGAATAGTCTCTGCAAAATGTTGCGCGGCTGAAGAACCTTAAACCCACGACAAAACAATGAGGGTGGTATGAGAAGAGACATAAAAACACCAATGGATGATTTTCTGAAATTAGCTCAATTACCAACTCTCGAACTCAATCTATAGAAGCTATGGAAGTGCGCAAAACCTGAAAAACAATGAAACCACATGAAAATGACAGTGGTTGAAGAAAAAAGTTAATACCGCTTAAAGACTCTTTTCTAAAATCAAAATGATCCATGTACTAATTTTAAACCATCTAACCCAATTTTGTGGTTCGAGGAAGCGAATTTCCTTCAATATCAGTTATTTAGCATCATTTTACGCCATGAGAAAAAGTCATGTCAGACCAATCGACCTCGGGGTTTGAACCTGGATCATCACGAGGTTCATTTCCCGGATTTGACTGGTCTGCCATGAGTTTATTTCAGAGGTTTCCTTATGGGTTGAAGTATTGGTATTGGTATTGGTAGGTGTGGATGGTGACCGATGCGCTGCGACCTTATTAGATCTATTGTGCCCCATCTTCTTCTGCTTCTCGATGTGTTCTCGTTTTACAGCAGCCCCTCAAGCCTCAATACCTTCAGGAATTTGAGGATTTTAAGGGGGTCTATTCGTGGTATTTCTTCTACAGTCAGCTGGTATGATCCCAGTGTGTTCAGTCTTTCATGGTGCACAGCATAGCACTCCATCAGTATATGGTGGGGTGTTTCTGGACGTTCCTTGCAGAATCTGCCGGTGCTGTCCCCCTCTAAACCTAGCTTCCTTAGGTGTTCTTTGAGTCTGCAATGCCCCGTAAGAAATCCTGTGATTGTCTTTAGACTAGTTTTGCTGAGGTTAATCAGTGTCTTCGATCGATGGGTTGAAGTAAGTCACTGCTCGAAAACTTTCAAGGCGAATGCTGTGCCAGTATTATCCTCTGAACCATATCCACACATTCCCCCTTCAATGAACATCCTGTCTCATTCATCCTTAATGCATTTGTTTATCCCCAAGATTTGAAGTCTACCTCCTCTACACATACTTGAGGGATGAATGAAACATGCGCAATTTGGCAATTCGCATTTTTGCCCCATTTGCACTCTAAAAATCCCTCAAAATCAGAATATCTAATTTGGATCAATGGTTTCCGTGAGATAATCCTATGTACGGATGATCAAATTTGGCAGCTTCGTTCTCAATATATTTTAAAAAGTACGCCAGGATGTCATCTGGTTCATTTTTTGTAGAGGTTATCTTCAGTAAACGTATCTATAATTATATATTAAATGGTGAGTCTTCTGATAAAATTGACAAAATATAGTTGAGAGTAGGTAATATATACCAAGACTTAAGTCTACAGGGTGAGAGAGATGAAAAATACGTTGCCTGTAACATGAAACTGGAATCAACAGGCACATTGTCTCACATATTAGTAGTCAAGCAGGCGCAATGAAGGTTTTGTCGATATTCATAATAGAAGTGAAATTCAGTCGAAATTGAAGAAACTACAACAAATTTGCTCAAATTTTCCAAGTGATGTTCAATAACTCTGGTACCTTGTTTATTATGAAAATCGTCGAAATCAACAAAGTAGTCATAGGCCAAACGTTTCACATCTTTATTGTTGGTGAATCTTTTACCTTGTTCTTGAGTTTAGAAAAGTGACCAAATATGATGAAACATTTGGAAGATATTCGAAAATTATTCCGAAATATTATTTCTCCCAAAATAAGCTAGTGTTATTCTTAATTTTATCACTAGAACGCTACAATAAGTTCGAACAGAAAAAGAATTTACATAGTAATAAGAACGGTACGAGATTGATGTATTGAATTTCGAGTTATAGTTGATATATCTGGATATATCATATATTGAACAATACTTGTGACGGCTTTTGTAATTACATTCTTGATTTGGTTTTTCCGTAATCCCATACTGTTATTTTGATTTAACAGTATTCAGATGACAATTGAAAAGTCAGTGTTAACGGCCGGCGGCCGTTAAGAAATCACTTGTTCAAATATTTATTTCAAAACATAATTCTGCTTACAATAACAACATTGAAATCTTGGTCCACAGCGAGTTGGGAGAATAAACCTCTGATTTTCATTTCGAATAGGCTAATAATGCCTCTTCATTAACCACCTTTACATATTTGCTTCTACGCCACATTTCAAAATTTTCATATTCTTTTCGATATCGCTCTTGAGTTATTTTCGGCAGTTAATCAACACTCGCTGCACTGCACATGATTCTCCTAATATTTCTGAAGGCATTTAATTTTGTTCCTCAATTTCGTCAATTTCATCCATGGTCGTCGTTAAAGCGAACTTGAGAACACAAAAAACTGACGTTGTTTACAAAACTGTCAAACTGTTCCATGACAACAGAGTGCACGACGTTGGGATTTTTCTTTAAAATTACGAGGTACGGGGTTTTTTCCTTCTTCGGAATCAAAATATAATCTTTCAACGGGATTACGAAAAATTTTTAACGACACACGGCCGATACGCGAATAACGGATTCGGTTAGTTATAATCCTCGGCTGCGCCTCGGATTACAATATCCAACCTCATCCGTTATTTGTTACATATCGGCCTTGTTACGTTAAAAACTATAACGGTATTCTTGATTCCTTCCCGCTTACCTAACATAATATAGGTAATAGTGTTTGACGTAGAAAATAGCTGTGACAACAAAATGTGGTAGGTTAATCGTTTTTAGTTTAGTTTTGCATTTAGTTGTGTCATAGAAATGAACCCAAACTATATTTCCCTTTACATGCCATTCATACAGTACGAAACTTTTTTTCTTAGAAAATATAAAATTGAATTGCAATTTGTGAACTTGCGAAACCGAGAATTGTTTGCAATCAGATTTTGTCCAACTAATTATAGTTTCATCAACCCTAGAGTTAGATCATTAAGGAAGGCCAATTCAAGGAATGTTGATTTATTTTCTTCATTTATATTTTCTATCAAAAACTACGTGAAAATAAAATCAAGTTTAATGTTATATATGAACAGATTTTTTATTTGCTGTTACATAAGACTTCCGTTTTGCTTTTTTTTCATGATACTTTGTACATACATATGTATTGAGGGTATGTTCACATTATATTGCACTAGAGTATGTTATTTAAATCTTATAATAATTTTTGTAAAGTGGCTAGTCGTATAGATAAATAAATAAATAAATAAATAAAAAACTCCGCGATAATCAATAAAACTGATACCATCAGTTTTTCAGAAGATGGCGCTTCGCATGTTCTCTTCTGTGGTTCAATTTCTATGAGGAGATATCTCTCAAAACCATGATAAAGTTTTGTGAAATTGTTCGAAATGAAACCATGAAGACAGTAGGCTTTTGCGATGAATCAATGTGAACTAGTTCTGTTTGTCTTTGTTGGATGAATGCATATTGTAGACAGTGAGTTCATACTATGTTCAGTGTTCGAGAATGATTGTACTGAGCGTTATCTGCAGTGGATACATTGTTGTCACTGTTGGTGGTTCTGGTTAGAATAACTGGTTAGATATGAATATCTAATGGATTCAAAATATGACGTCAATCAATAAATTGAGTGTGTGATATAATTCACAGGGTTTCACTCCAGAATTTGGAACATTAATTATTTACGTTAATAAACCAACATAAGGTTCATTTCATGAAGTAATAAGGTATATATTAGTTGTGAATTAATTTACTGCAGTGATTTTTTACTGGATTCTTCACGGCTAATTTGTTTCATTTCATTCAATTAAATTCGGAAAATGTTTGGCGATTGAGCTCAATATTTCTTCAGATAGAAGTAATTCATAAATGTTAAAAATTGCTTCAATTTTGAATTCTGCAGCTTGAAATATATGACTTGTGGGGATGAAAATCGAATGCATTCGATATATATTCAAAAGTCAAAAGGTACTACTAAGTGAATATACCATTGACGACGTGATTTAATCGTTTTGGTGTTGACGTTTTCATATTGACGATGTGTTGTCGGTTGTCAAAAAAAATTAATATTTTTCATTCGTTATATAATCATAACGAGTACAACTCGAGCAATCAAAAATTATCGATTACACTGACCTCGTCACTCGACGTATTTTCTTAATCGTGACTCAGAAGTATAATCGATTATTTTCGATGCTCTTGTGATATTATAACTGATTATATATCTCATGTGTTAATAAGCCAATAGAATCCGTGAATGTTGCATAGTTACCTAGTGATAAGTGAATATACCCTTGACGACGTTGTATTATCGTTTTACTGTTTCGACTCTTGTCAAAATGTGAGTGTTTTCACATTGACGATTTTTTGACGTCTGCCAAAAAAATTAATAATCAAGTTTCGTGGAGCTTCGTTCAATTTTTCAGTATGCAACGCTTTGGTTAGAGTTCTGGGGGTGTTGTTTATTCGTTATATAATCGTAACGAATACCAACTCAACAAACGAAAATAATCGATATAGTGACCTCGTCACTCGACGTATTTTCTGAAAATATCACTCGACCTGCGCTCCTGTGATGATTCGCAAGATACGTCTCGTGACTCAGAAGTAAAATCGATTGTTTTCGATGCTCTTGTGATTTTATAACTGAAAATATATTTTGCAAATGAAGGTAATCAGTATTGTTGTAAAACAGTTGTGAAAAATGAGTTGAAAGCGATTGTGATACCAGAAATGTGAATATTCCAGACGCCAACAATTTTCAACTTGAACAAATTGTCTGTATACCTATTTGAAAAAAAGTTTTATACCTAATTCTTAGAATGAATCTAAACTAATCATTCGTTCTAATTTTTGCAGATGGGCATACTGACTGATATATATGATGAAGTAGGAGACCCGATAGTCTTCAACAATGCAGAAGTCGTACGCTCAATTCCTCCTCCAGTTGTATACTTTAATGGTGACAAGAACTCCTGTAGATGTCTCAAATTGCCTTGAATAACTAAGCGAAAAGAAAGAAGAAATATTTCGTATATTTATATTCGCGGGTATATTTGCATAATACACTATATCAGAGAATTGGTATTATTCACTACAACGTTCATGAAATTTATTTAGTTCTGATAGATAATAATAACGATAGGTTGTTGATTGAAATTTTTACAATTTTTTGAAGAATAGTGCATTATGCACTGTTACACACGAGTACTACTTGTTCGTCAGAAGCTGACAGATATACCCATATATATATATATATATATATATATATATATATATATATATATATATATATATATATATATATATTATATATTCGGGGATTTTCCTTTATATGAAAGCAGTTTTGTTTAAACTTACAGATAGGTTATGAATTTCAGATCTTACTATTTTTATTTCGGAAAGGCTACATTACCATTGGATTGTCCATTATAAATTAACTAATCATGATTGTCCCTTTGCTATGATTATTCAATGGGATTGTTTAAGAAAAAATTATTAATTTAATAATTGAAACTAAAGCTCATTTCAAACGGATTCCCAAAACTTCAGATTTTTTCGAGAACTTTTAAATCCTCAAATTAATTAAAGAAACTAGACCGAAAGAAAACGGGGCGTGGTTATCTGTTACGTCACACGGCATATGCGATAGGAATCTACTGTGTATATTATACCTACCTTTCGTTATTTCATTGTATAATGAGTGAGAAAAAAGTGGTAAATAAATATTGTTTGGTTCCCCACTGTCCCAACAAATCCAAGAATGCCCTAAAAAAAATGGCTTATTGATGTGCCCTCTGATATTAAAATAAGAGACGTTTGGTACAAAGCAATTCACCGTAAAGTTTGTTTATCTAAAAAAACCGTCTAAACTTTACATCTTGTTACATCAAACGCTTTTGATGTGGTAATACGTCCATACCTCGTTTCCTGCCAAATGTTACTATCACTTTGTCCTCGAGCATCATCTTCTACTTCTAAAATTGAATTGGCGCCCATTTCGGTTTTAGAATTAATAGCCAGCTGAAAGCAACTTTCTTATGGGAAACGCAACGAGGAACTGCCGAATATCAGACCACAATATGCAAGGTGACGTCATAGTCGGTTCTGCCGCTTTTTAACGGAGCTGCATTTTCAACCTTCAATATCCAAAGTAGTGGGTCAAGTTTAAGAGATAAAAATTTTTTCCTGATATTTCGATGATTAAGATTTACAAAATAACATAAAAACCGAGAAGATATTCAATTGATTACAAGCCCATTGCATTGTTGAGCTTAAATTTGCATGTTCAATACAACAATTCTGACATTTGTTGAAATTCAACGGAAAACATTACTCATTCAACGGAATCGAAATGAATTATTCATTAAAAATTAATAGAAACTACGAAAACGTCACTAAATAGAAATAATTCAAAAGCGAAATTGAATGAAAAATTTTTATCCATACGCATAAACAACGGATGAAATCTATCGTTCAATTTCACGAATGAAAAAATGGGAAATGCAGTTGTATTGTTGAACGGTCGTGGAAATAAATTCAAATTTCAATGACGCCCTCCAGTGACGAATTGACAAGTTTTCGAGTTAATCTAGTGGCGTTTTTCTCGTTTTTCGTTTTCATAGTCTTTTTAGTCAGTGTTGGTTATTTGAAGGCAATTCGTTCTCGAACAAAAGGCATTCCATTATGGTTATTTGCAGTTTCAAATGTCGATTGCCGATTGTTGAGTTTCCCGCTTGAGTGTTGGCTCGAAGCGTAAAAATTTTCGTTGAATGGACAAATGATGTGATGATATCATGCGATTGCCTTATGTAGGTTAAGGGTTGTACGTGAAATTCAGGTTTTAATTAATTAGACCTAACTAGCGACCCGTCCCGGCTTCACACGGATAACTTTATTTTACTGACTGAAGAACACATATAGGCACACGGCATCGGCACACCCCGCGCCCACCGCCCGCTCGACAACCGTGACGAAACGTACGGCCCTCCAGTAGATATGCCTCTGCTTTTTAAATTTCTGATATCTTCTAAGATATCGATTTTTATGAAATGCTGTTACGAGCAGTTTTGATCTACATGAAATGTAATTTATTGAATTGGATGAGGAATAATACCTACTGTATTGTTTAAAATAGGTTGGTGAATAACACATTTTTTTTCATGTAAAAGATAATAATTGTTACTGAGGGTTATCCTTAGGAGAAAAATATATACCAGCGCGGACTTTTTTATTGATCTATTTAAGAAATAAAATTCCGTACTACATTAATTTGATATATTTCGTGATGTTTAGCCAAAGTTTGCTATTTAAGCGCAGAAAAATATATTTTTCTTTCACTTGTATATTATTTGTTGATTTCACCTTAGATACGGTTGCTATAAATACGCTCAATAACGCCTGCTTATTGTACGAGGAGAAATGAAGCACCTTCCATTGATTAAATACTTCATAATACTTGTCGTATACGACTCTGGATTTCTCCGGCAATGAATTTTTGTAGCTTTGGCTGTATTTTCTATGATATTCTTGGGTAAATTAATTTTCATTTCCATTATTTCTATAAGACAACAGAAAGAAAGCAGCAATGACATTCACTGAGTATGATGACGAAAATATTCACAAATGACATGCCCACTATGAGAAGGAAAATGGAAAGTATAGGATCAACGAACCGATATCAAAATCGATTTTTAATTATAATAAAATAATTTTTTCGTGAAAAATAAAATCTTGTATGCAGAACGTGCGTTACTATATCCTAACGCCCATCGGGCGTTAGGATTTATATAACGCTCTTGGTACATAAATAACTATTTTGGCTTTTCTGTATTATTATATGTATGTATTATACATATGAATCTTCCTATTGAATCGCTTTATCTATTGCTGAAAACTGCATTAAAATCCTTTGAGTAGTTAAAAAGATCTAAGCAAACAGACAGCTCCAGAAATGTTCGGAAAATATATTGATGGTCCATGTTCATTTTCCAACATCTTAAGTGATATTGCAAGATATCGCAACCAGTAATACACAGTGTAGTATGTTTATTTTTCTACTGGATTTGAGCGCACAAAAATATATTTTTTTGGGTTTTATGTACTACTATATGTATGTATTATACATATAAACCTTCCTCTTGAATCATTCTATCTATTGCTGAAAATTGCATTAAAGTCCGTTGAGTAGTTTGAAAGATCTAGGCGAACAGACAGCTTCAGAAATGTTCGGAGAATATATTGATAGTCTATGTTTATCTTCCAACATCCCAAGTGATATTGCAAGATATCGGCAACCAGTAATACACAGTGGTGTATATTTATTTTTCTACTCGATTCAAGCGCAGAAAAATATATGCTTTGGCTTTTCTGTACTACTATATGTATGTATTATACATATAAACACTCATCTTGAACCACTCTATCTACTGCTGAAAACTGCATTAAAATCCTTTGAGTAGTTTGAAAGATTCTAAGTGAACATACAGCGAAAGCGACTTCATTCTATACTATGTAAAGATAAGTAGATTTGCATCATTATGAGTGGAGGTGATGAATCTATCTGAAGTTAATTTATATTTATCTTTTTTATCACATGAATTGTGGACACCAAAATTTGGAGAAAATTAATTTCGGCAGATCTTTGGCACTAAAGTTGTACATTATTTCCCTTTTTGTTCTGTTTCATCTACAAACATCCTAAGTCAATCCTAAGGAGGGGCTGAAGGGACACTCAAAGCTTGAATACCTACAAAAATGCAAGAAATTTTTTCATCTAAATTTCGGAGGTGAAGAAGAACATTCGAAAATATCACCCCAAAAAACTTCAATCTTATTCATGCAAAAAATGCAGTCCTCAAAACGAAATCATGTTGAACTTAAATATTTTGGCTATGAAGGAAACCAAGTGGAACCCACAGTATGTAACTTAATTTTCGGTACCAATTCGATCAGCAAAAGCTGTGGAGTTGCGGAAAACTTAAAGATATAATTATATATATATATATATATATATATATATATATATATATATATATATATATATATATATATATATATATATATATACATCTTAAAAATCTTGAAAATTGTGGTTCGGGACAATTCAAAAGTCTGTTATTTTAGGGGAAAATACGACTAAAAATAAATAACTTTCACTAAATTAAATGAATAAGTATATTAAGTGGCGCATTTGAAGCAATCCACATATAATATATATAATGCTAGGGGTTTTTCAAGGAAACCACGAGGCAGGTAGATTTTTATTTTGAAGGGACATCTTTTGATAGTAAACTTTTATATGCAGAGTAGGTAATTTCCCTAAACACGGTTAAACTCCTTCAACCTACTCAAACAGGGGTCGAGTAACACATCATTTTGAAGTGTTTCCAATTTTCTTTACAACCATGCATTCATAACGTTCTTCCACCATTCGGTGACGAAGATCTTCTGAAGAACTATGTTATTTTTATGAATAATACCTCTCAAATGAACCCATGAAAAAAAGTCCAATGGTGTTAAATCTGGTGATCTTGGTGGCCATTCAATTAAACCCTTTCTATCGACCTTGCGTTAGAGAGAAATATTGATTCAGCAATAATATACTTTCATAGTCTGATTGAATCTGAAAATAGTATTCAAAAAATATTTACAATGCGAGGACAGATGTGACTTGGTAACAAATTCAGTTGAAGTACTCCTGCCAAAGTAACAGGAGTATAAAACTGAAAACATTATTTCTCAAAATCCCAACTAAAGAGATTTAACAAAGATTTCAAAATAATGTTTGAGAGTAACTCGCCTTCAATTGCAACGTATAATGTTCTCTTTACATTCATTTCAACACGAAACAGAAACAATTCAGCAGGTTTGTAGGTATAATTGAAACACCTTCAAAATTATGAGTTCCCTTGCTATTTAAGATACTTGAAGGTGTAGCCTCCCTGGGGTGGTCCATGCATTAGAATCAAAAGATATCATTCTGTCTCAGAAGAAAATTAACATCTTTTCTACTATAGATTAGAACATTTTGACTTCTGCCCATGAATATTATCACGTATGAACTTAATTTTCGAAGCATGAATAAAGTGAACTTTTCCTATGACAGTATTTCTAGATTTTAATGAAATTTAATTAAGTCCTGAGATTGCTCTTTGTTCCGGCATTCCTGCAACATATAAAGTACTGAAATGAAAATTGAAAATTGAATATTTTCAGTAATATTCAACTTGCCCAATTGGTATGTCAATTTAATCTTGCCCAATTGGAATGCCAATTTAAATATCAGATAGATTGGAGGCGGGCTCTGAAAAGAACATGTCGCTGGCCACCGCAAGGGATGTGAATATGATATTAAATTCTGAAACAGTATTTTATGTAAGTATGCATTGCCGACATCTCGTAATTTTGAGTTGACGTTTGAACGTTGAAATATTATCGGTTTCTCGCATTTATATGCAGATTTTCCCAGGATAAATCTTTTCAGGAGTCATGGTAATCGCTACAGGCGTCTTTTGTTTCAATTCAGTGTATTTTCAATATGAAAGTATTTTATGTGAAAATGAGAATATGTAATTGTTGATTCAGCATCCCGAAAGTTATGAACTTTTTATTATCTTGGTTTAAACCAACTGAAATTTTCATTTCGGATGGATTATTTTAATAAAAGTTGTTAGATTACATTTTTCACTGTTTGAAAAGAAGATGAAAATTTTTATGAAAAATTTACTGCATGATAAACTATCAAGAGGATTTTACAATGAAGTTAATACTTTGATAAAAGTAAGAAGGATCTATTGAATATAATTTATGTCTCAAAAGAAGAAAAGTATGAGCTATGATAATTTGATCAATAATATTCCAGCACGAAAGGAAAAAACGAATAAGAACAGCAATGTTCATACATTATTTTGTGAAGAATGTTTTTCCATGTTTATTGGACAGAAGAAAATCTACACTCCGGTAGAAGACCACAAGAGATCAATTTTTTTCAACAAAAAAAAATATTGTATTGAATTTGATGATGCTATGCGCTTCAATAAAAGAACATGTGGTGAAGAAAACATTTAGACTTGATGGAAAAATTTGGAGTATGGTATTATCCTTAAAAATAAATCCTGAATGTCAAAATGTTCTGAATTTCAATGACGAAGTGTATGATTATTTCTTTACAGGGTTAGAGCGATTCATAAAATAGAGCATGCTGTGTTCTTTCAGGTATGAAAATTGTGGATAATTTTTGATTTAATATTCTTCTCATTAATATCTTTTTCAATATTATAGAATATTCTCCGCCTAGGCAGCGTGCTTGAGGAAAAAAGTTAAAATCCACCAAGAATTATACTCAATATTAACTCAATCTATGTACCAACCTTCAAGCCCCTTCGTCAATCTGCAGAAGCTGTGGAGTTGAACAAATTTTCAAAATCAACGGAAAAAAAAGAAACATCTACGTAAAAATGATGGACGTTAAAAAATTTTACCCAAATTATCTTTCTGCCTCCAAAAATGAACCTTAGGTAATAAATTTGAGTTCGCTTTTTTCGATGGGAGACGTTGGAAATAGTGATGCCGCCGAGACGAGAGATTATCGTCTCTCGTCTCGTCTCGTCTCGTCTCGACGAGACGAGAGAGATATTTTCTCTCGCAAAAAATTTCGAGACGAGACGAGAGAAAGCCCCTCTCTCGTCGAGAATTTCTCGTTTCTCTCGATCTCTCGAGCAAACATTTTTTTCAATTTTACAAATTAAACATTTAAGCCGTTATTTATGTCATGTTTCCTATAGTTTTTATCAAAGAATGCAAAAATCGTGATAAATATTTAGATAGGTATATCTCTCGTAATATCCTTTGAAAATAAGCAGTGTAAATTGTACTTAGTTTTTACGTTATCCATTTTAAATTAATAGCGGGTAGTTATTAGTAGTATATAGTAATAATATATACAGGGTGTGACTAAGTTTGCACTATTGATATCTTCGATTGGCAAACTAACAGCCGTATTCACCATCAGATGCTAACTTTTTATCAGGCCGCTAAATGCGTAAAGGCGACTACACATATAGCTGTCTACTTGACAAGTATGCTTTTTCAAGCCTTTTGTACAATATTATAAATGAAGGTGTGTATGGTAAAACTCGCAAAGACTTCTGCTGTATTTTACCATACACACATTCATGTATAATTGTACAAAAAGCTTGTGTCAGCATACTTGTCAAGTAGAGAGCTAGGTGCGTAGCCGCCTTTACGCACTCAACAGAGCCTATTAAAAAGTTATCGGCAGATGGTGAATACGGCTGTAAAACTTATAGCTTTTTTCTGCTGACTGGTAAAATAGAAAAATAATTAAACATTGCATTTTTGAGTAAATTAAAAAGACATACCGTATATTATTATACATTTGGATTTTACGTAAATTTCAAGACATAAAGGTCTACATAACTTGTTTTGGCTAAATAGTTTTTGAGATATTTACCTCAGCTTGAAAAATTACACATTTGTATATTTGACGACCCGAATAGTTTAAGGGTGCTCGAACTTTTTATACTCCGAGGTCCAAAAACAACCCGAACTCACCCTAAGACTGAGGAAAACTGTTTTGACTTTCTTAACTTTTGAATAGCTTTTTAATAATATTAATTTTACGTCTGTTAAAAAATAAATAAAAAGGACATACCCCAGTTTCATCAAATTCCGCGGAAAATCAAAAGCCCATGTATTCTGTGCGGGGTCCTTTATTAAAAAAGTTTAGTGACAAATTTTTGGGAAAAAAGTAGGTACCTACCTATTTTTATGAGAGAATAGCTGTTAAAAGTTGGGATAAAAAGTGTTTTTTCTTACTTAGCTCCTTGGGGTAAAGATGTAAATATGTATGTAATTTTTTTAACTTCAAAAAATATTGAAACAAAATATGTCATTTTATAACTTAAATCAGTCAAATCACTTGTTAGCTTACGTAAAATTCAAATACCGTGATATCAACAATTATATTCATAAGGCTTGGCCATGGAATTGAAATCGTCCGTCTCATCTTATAATCAATCCTGATTTATGAGTTTATGGTTAAGTTTACCCCGATTGGGGTTTTCTAGGAATTTACATAAATACAATGGTTCGTTCCATCATGTTTATAAGAGACAAAATTATGTGGAACGGAATATCTAAATTTTTATATGACGAATACACAAATGTATATTGGTACCTTTTTTATGTCCGAATTTCAAATGTTATTTCATAAAAGTTAGTCTAGTAGTCAGGGTCATATTATGAAAATCCTATATTATTGAAATGTCTACTGGCCAAAAAAATGAGAATGAAAAGTTCCCTCATTTCTTTTTTTACTAAATTTATTACTATTTTACCAACTTTCCCTGTTAAATTTTCCAACTCAAGCTTGATTGGAAGGGGGGAAGGAAAGGGCGCTTTTTCTTATTCATGATGTATGTTCAGTTTTACGTGAACCTCATGAACAAGGAGAATTCTTTAAAGAAAAACGTTTCGGAGTTAAATGAAGAAAATGGGCTTCATTTTGACACCTATAAAAATGCAGGAATTTCAAATATTTATATTTACGCTGAATTTTTTTATCATGCATTGATTAAATCGACTAATAAAAGTTATACATTTAAAAGTAATTAATACATAATATTTTTTCAATAAAAAATAATATATAAAAAAGTATACTTCTTTCAGTGATCGTTGATAGTGACCTCACATTCTCCGTCATTTACTATCTAGCATGGTGTTTACATTAGGTTAGAAAAAGGACTAGTCCTGACATCACTGAAGGAATTATAAGTATAATTATATATTCTTAAATGATACAATTAATACACACATAGGTATTTTTTTCCCATTTCATTGTTTTATTATATTAGTTAGGTACTGACTTTCAATAATTTCATTTAATTTTGTAACTATGTTACAATATACCAAAATAGAAATACAATAAATTCTTGTAATTATTGAAAATAATATTTTTTTTACTATTAATTTCAAATATCCATTATTGACCGTTTAACTGTTTAATGTTAAAAGTTACATTTTTCACCCGCATACAAGGTAGAAAAATGGCACTTTTTCTCCCTCCTCCGTTAGGGAAGAAAAGTCTCCCTTCACCTCAATACTGTCCAGGCATTAGATAATATTCTTATTATATAGTTATTTATTACCTTCAATTAATTATTATAATTATGTATGTTTACTTGCTTCAGATGTTATAGTTTGCCAGGTTTTTTAAATATTGTTGTGAAGTACAAGGATAAATCGGAATAAAACTAAATTTTATCGTATAGAAATTTTCTTTATATTGGAAAGGTAGAAAATTATATATATTCCGCAGGAGAAAAGTTCATTTCAGTGTCGTACCCATAAAAAAGGTTTGGAGGGAGCAAGCCCTAATAAAATACATAGGGATTTAATATATTTTTTTAAAGGGTCGAGACGAGACGAGACGAGAGAGAGGTTCTCTCGAACGAGAGAAACGGACTCTCGTCGAGACGAGAGTGACTTTTTCTCTCGTCTAACGAGACGAGACGAGAGAGAGCCTTCTCTCGTCTCGTCTCGTCGAGAGGCAACACTAGTTGGAAATGCCAATATATACCGGGAAAAATATATCTATGAAAATAAGATATATATATATATATATATATATATATATATATATATATATATATATATATATATATATATATATTATATATATATATATATATATATATATATATATATATATGTATATATATATATATATATATATATATATATATATATATATATATATATATATATATATACGTAAAAATAGCGGTGGTTGGAGAAATGTAACGCAATCAGAACAGTTTCGTTCTGCCTCGTATACAATACAATCCTAGATACCAAATTTCAGCTAATTTGCTTGCACTTGAAGAGAGATAGAACAACACTGAAGAGTCTGAGAATTATAAACATTCGTATTCGATTTTAACCTGATTTCTCGGTATCAGTAATCGAGAAACTAAAATTCTTTATGAGGTATTTGAAGATAATCTGTCAATAGAAAGTCTAATTCGTTAGGTTTCCTCTTTTTTCCAAAACGTCAATTTTTTTTGATAATACTTGGATTTCTCGAAGATTTTTCAGAACGTAAAACGTGGAAGAGTCGGCATATTATTCACATATTCGAGTTTCTCATTCAGGAGGAATATATATGGCCTTCCAGATTATTCCAGAGGCAAATAATATCGCGCTTCTCTTTATTAGGAGAAATGTTTGGGATATGGGAGTATATTATTTTGAAGTGTCACAGAGCGTTTGCTATGATATCTTTCCCCATGTTTGTCTATTAGCATAATTTATTCTCGTATTTTCTGAGTAGTATACGAGATGAAATGCAATTTCATGATTTGACTCTTTATTGGATTTTGTGTAATAACGAGGCGTACTTTCCTCTATTTTTCATGGAAATTTAAAACGAAATTATATATCAATATTCATCTAGTGGTTTGAAATATTTAACCTCATAGACCTAGAGATACTGGAAGGATTTGTGTGAAGTCATTTCTTACAGTATGGCGCTTTTAAGGAAGTTCATATACGTAATAAATTGAAGTAAAATGATATTTCTTACTGGTGGTGCGCGGGTCGCAATTGCAGAATAATTAGTTGAAATTCCTCGAAAATCTGGAGGTGTAAACAATTTCTTTCTCAAAATTCATTCAATTTATCGGTTTTTTAACAACAAAAAACCCGACGCTCGCTATATGCCATACTTCTCCGGTGTGGTAAAAAATTTTTACCCAAATTATCTTTCTGCCTCCAAAAATGAACCTTAGGTAATGAATTTGAGTTCACATGGTTCTATGGGAGCCGTTGGAGATGCCAATTATCTTTCTGCCTCCAAAACAACCTGAGTAATAAATTTGAGCTCGCTTTTTTCGATGGGAGCCGTTGAAGATGCCAATATGTACCGGGAAAAATATATCTATGAAAATAAATTATATATATATATATATATATATATATATATATATATATATATATATATAGATATATATATATATATAGATATATATATATATATATTATAGTATATATATTATATATATAATATATATATATATATATATATATATATATATATATATATATATAAATATTTATATATATATATATATATATATATATATTATATAAATATATATATATATATATATATTTTTTTTTTTTAGTTTTTGTTTTTCTTAGACCTAATATATATATATTTTTTTCGTAATATGTTCT
>JARQZK010001462.1:377500-507500 GCA_030704885.1 Cynegetis impunctata | reverse complement strand
AATATAGTTCATTCGAAATGAAAAACTGATTTTATCTGCGATACCACGGAAAGTTCAAGTTTGAAAATTAATGCATAATTAATCAAGGTGTATTATTGTACAAACTTGATAATGAAAGAATTGTTTTTATTGCAAATAAATAAAAATGAATATTTGAATTTTATTTTCAATTTTTAATATCTTTTCTTTATAAAAAAATATTAGAAACACAAAGTTGGCCTCAACAAACTATATTAACAATCGACAATCACTAACGATAGAAACAATAGATATTTCTTTCGATTTCGGAGCATCCTCAGTATTATCTATACACTGAATGTAGTAACTTTCCAGATCCTTATTTCCACCTAACAACTTAGAAGAATGCGTTTATTGCACTGCGAGTGTGCGGACATGGGCCATAAGTACATAATTGGATGTCTCGACATCTATTATTGGCGTGATGTACAAACATGTCGAATAAGTTTTTCCATTTGGCGAAGAATGAACAACACTGGCTCCGTAGCTCAGTGGTCAGTGCGTTAGACTACTGAACAGAAGGTCAGCGGATCGAATCCCGGCCGGACCAACGAATTAATGCAGAGCCACCTGTCGGAAGGCAATAGCAAACCACCGAGAAGTATTCTGCCTTGTAAAACTTTTCTATAAATACATTCGGAATCGTCGTTATAGGTCCCTTCTATTCGTGTATCACTGTACCACGCACAATACGAATAGTTGTAGAGAGGTCGCCTACACCCGAAACCGGGTAACGCACTTGAAGAGAAAGAGAACAACACTGAAGAGTCTGAGAATTCGTATTTGATTTTAATCTGATTTCTCGGTATCAGTAATTAATAAACAGTTAACAGAAAATCTAATTCGTCAGGTTTTCTCTTTTTTCCAAAACGTGATTTTTTTTGTGATGATACTTGGATTTCTCGAAGTTTTTTCAGAACGTAAAACGAGGAAGAGTCGGCATATTATTCACATATTCGAGTTTCTCATTCAGGAGGAATATATATGGCCGTTCAGATTATTCCAGAGGCAAATAATATCGCGCTTCTCTTTATTAGGAGAAATGTTTGGGATATGGGAGTATATTATTTTGAAGTGTCACAGAGCGTTTGCTATGATATCTTTCCCCATGTTTGTCTATTAGCATAATTTATTCTCGTATTTTCTGAGTAGTATACGAGATGAAATGCAATTTCATGATTTGACTCTTTATTGGATTTTGTGTAATAACGAGGCGTACTTTCCTCTAGTTTTCATGAAAATATAAAACGAAATTATATATGATTATTCATCTAGTGGTTTGAAATATTTTACCTCAGTGTGGTATATTGAAACAGTAAATTGATAAATGAGAATTTTTGGAGTGAAACTTTTTTGCACGAATCAGTGTAATATTCTTACGGATGAAACGCGATGGATGAAACGCGTCACGTTTTTGTCCAAGAAGAAGGAGACAGCCATTGATACCCATTGAGAGAGAGTGAGAAAGGGCGAATGTACCATGAAGCCTATAGCCTAGGAGCGAGAGGAGGGAGAGAGCGAAAGAAAGAGAGATATCGAGAAAAAGTACACGCTATTTGATGATGTATTCATTCAGCAGTTAAATATTAGAACTTTAGATGGCAATTCCTTCGCATAACGTCTTGTAGTACAGTAAACGCTTTTCTCTTCATTTACATTATTATTAGTATGTATACAGTGTGCAATAGGGTTGAAAAGTTGTAAGTAGGTATTTTCGAAAGGTATCTTCGATGGGATTGGTTTTGGTTCAAATTGGTTGGGAGGTTGACCCCCTGGGAGAAGAAATCAATCATGTTTACATAATAATGGGTATAATTTTGTAGAAATTGGATTGAGAGTTTGTGAGTATGTAGTTTCGTATGATATATTGGATGGGATTGGTTTTGATAAGAATCGCTTAGGGGGTTGACCTCCCAGGAGAGGAGGTTTACACGATAGAAAGCGCAATTTTGGGACCATAGGGTTCAATCTTTGTATGTAGGTAGTTTTGTATGATATCTTGGCAGGGCCGGCCTAAGGCGAAAACTGCAAGTGTGCTAGACTCAAATTTTATGCCCCTGCCGGGAGGTCTGGGAAGGGGTTGAAATTTTTTGAAATTTAAGGTCCTAAAACACAGTTTTTATGCACTTTAGCGCTTTGCAGAACATCAAATTTATGTATGACAATTTGATTCATTATTGATTGACTTGATATGTTCAGTACTCTTCCTTGTACTGTAACCACTATTATGTCAAATAAAGTAATGAAAGCTTAACTCTAGGTAACGTTGCAATGATTTTTATCGTTATACTGCAATTACCCTAAGAATAAATATATATATATATATATATATATATATATATATTATATATATATATATTATATATATATATATATATGTATTATATATATATATATATATATATATACTATATATATTATATATATATATATATATATATATATATATATGCAATTGAATTTTAAGTGCAAAGCATCATATAAAGTCATGAAACGATCTTGAAAGTGAAAAGCTGCTAATAATCAAACAAGAACTAACGTAGCTACACTAGTGAAAATAAGAGAATATACCCGAAAAATTTGTGAATCGGAATGTGAGAAGAAATTCGGAAGAAGTTTAGGTAGGTTCCATAATTTTCAGAGACTTAAAAATTGAATTATAGAAACAAAGGAAGTACAAAATACAAAGAGGACTGTGTATTGGAATAATTGTAAAACATGATGGAAAAAATTCCAAAACTAAAACAAAAATCATATTGAATGTTAATGAAATATAAACATAAGGAAAATAATGTGAAGAAAAACTAATTATTCCATCGACACATCAAAAAATTGAATAAAGTAAAATAAAATTAATTATACAAAAAATGGAGACGAGCTTGTTCAATACTTTCATATTACTATGTACCTCATATCTTTAATATTGGAAATGTAATATGAAATTACCACTAACTTCACAAATGAGCGATGGATGAATGCTTTCATATATGGTATGTACGCTTCATAGAAACGAAAAAAAAACTCTATCGCAGCGAGCTGCAATAGAAGAGCAGGTTTCCATAAAGTATCCAGTTTAAAAAATATATTTCCAAATTCAAAAAAAAATGCGCCCTCTAATGTGTAAACAATATTTATTTCCTCCTCGGGGGATCAACCCCCCAACCAATTCGTATCAAAACCAATCACATCCAAGGTATACGAAACTACGTACTTTATTTCTATAAAATTGCGCTCTTTATCGTGTGAACAAGATTGCTATTACTTCAAAATTGCGCCCGTTGTCGTGTAAACAATGCTAAAATACATAAGCAAATACATACGAACATTATATATATATATATATATATATATATATACATATATATATATATAAATTTATCATTTTTTTTTTACAAAAATTGGTCAATTTCATGCCCCTCCAAAAGGCTTGAGTGTGCGGCTGCAAACTTCGCACACCCCTTAGGCCGGCCCTGTATCTTGGATGATTTCGATATGAATTGGTTGAAGGGTTTACCCCCGGAGGAGAAAATACATATTGTTTACAGGTAGGAGGCGCAATTTTTGTTTTTTGGATTTGGAACAAAAAATAATTTAATGAAAAGATTTTTCAAAGCAGATACGTTTTGAAGACCTGCTTTTCTAATGCAGCTCGCTGCGATAGAGTTTTTCTTATCTTATTTCAATTTTGGGATGAATATATGTTCCTTCAATATACCAATGTTATATAGAGGGGCTGTGAGAGTTCAAAAAGTTCTAATAACAAAATTTACAACTCTATAACTATTAATAAAAACATACTATTAGTAAAAACATTACAATTCCACATATCGAGAGTTATGATCTCGTATATTTCTTCGACAAAATATTTTCCTAGCTGCAAAAAATATTTTGAGAACAAATCTGCAATATACTAGATGTTTCAGATTCAGAAGAAAGCAATTCAATTCCAGAGACAAAAAGGTTTTTTCTGGTATACTCGTAGTTGCCTCGTACTGTTGAATAAAAAAAATTGTACGAAATAATTTTCATACTAGAGAGAAGCATTTTCATCGATCCTGAGCACAAACTCGGTTGATTCCATCGCAACATCTCATCTTCAAGTTCTCGAATTCATGATCAATTCGTGTTCGCCTAACGCCATCAAATATCATTATGTTGTGAAGGGCTTGTTTTACACCCAATTTAACTTAGCAAATAGCTTCTCGTTGTTGTAATCGAATAATGAACCAGAACCTCTTGAACAACATTAGTTATTGCTAAAAATAACGTGAATCCTACATTTCACCTTCAGAAGTTGAAGCACCATCATCTCCATTCGTACTCGGGTTATAACTAGTGAATATTCGTGGGAGTAAATGAGGACCAATTTGTTGTTCATTACGTCTCTCCCTTTCCGTTTGTTCTTTGTTAGTATTGGATTCAGTAGAATTAAAGTTTCAGCGGAGTTATTCAACTGATTATTTTTTGACGTTTCTTAAAACCAATGAAATACTTCTTTATTTGTCAAAAGAGTAAGTTTTGACCAATGATGTCATTATTATAGTGGGAATAAATCTTTTGTGATTATTCTCGGGAATAATCACTGTAGCTTTTATTTGCTTAGCAAGTGTCAGATAGTTGTCAAAATAATTACCTAATTGTGTCAACGCGATATATAAAATGGATGAAAATCATCGGTTTAGTACCTTTTCTGATGCAGAAATAACAAAAAATATTTTAGAAACTACTTCGAAAAACAATCTAATAAGTAATCAGTCTATATGGAGACAATTTGAGACCTTCACCAAAGAAAGAAATTATATTCTGGATCAATCTACTACAACAGCTACTCTGGCATTGATTTTGAAAGATTGGGCTTATAACATGAAAAGAAAGGACGGAAATGATTATAAAGAAGCAGTAATAAAGACAATGTGGAATAAAACGGCAAAATTAGTTCAAGAACTTTACTTTAATAAGTATAACAGGTCATTTGATCCTTTCAATGATATAGAATTCAAAAATGCTCGAGATGCAAGAGATGCAAAAAGAAAAATTTTACAAAAACATCCTGAAAAGCACAAACAAAGTTCGGTGGCACTTTCTAATACAGAATTGTTGCAAATTTTTAACTATTGGGACGAAGATACACCTTGTGGATTGCAAAGGAAGTTTTTTCACGTTGCATCGTATGAACTAGCTTGGAGGGGAGGAGAAGCTACAAAATGTTTAGTTCATTATTTTAAAAAAGAAACCGACATTATGGGATTAAATACTGGCCGCATTGAATACAATCCCATATTTACAAAAACTGCACAGGGTGGAGCACAAAGGTACGCTAATAGTAAATGGTTGACTCTAAACCTAAATAACCCAGATATTTGCCCTGTTCGTCTTTTTGAAAAAGTATTGGGTAAACGTGAAGAAAATATTAAAACCGAACGCTTGTTTCTTACTCCAAATCCGGCTTGGCAAACTCATGGTTCTTGGTATAAAAACGTTCCTGTGGGAATAAATTCCATTTCAAAATGGATGAAAGAATCCGCAGAAAAAGTAGGTCTAGACACAGTTACTTAAAAAATAACTAACCGTTCTGCCAGATCAAGTGCAGTAAGTAACCTTTCAAAAGCTGGTGTAGGAGAACAAGAACTAATCAAGGTCACTGGTCATAATTCTGCAAGTTCGATTAAACCATACTTACAATTGAACCAAGAACATCATTCAAATATAATAAATAATCTTAGAGAAAATACGCAGGAGGAAACACTTAATATAACAAGCAATTCCAAATCCTCAATAAAGAATGAGTCTGAGAAATATTTTTAATAATTGCGTTTTTTATTGTACTAATTTAAATTGTTAAGTCTTTTAATATATTCACAATGTGCCAACGATATTTTCTTATATTGTAATAATTAATTAAATTAAATTTTTCAATAGTTTTATCATAGTTTTATTGATCTTTTTTATTGTAAAAATTTTTGAATCAAAAAATAATCTAGTCAAATATAACTCGCGAGTTCGATAAATTATAGAAAATAATTTGACAGATTTTGTTGCCATTTGGAAATAGCCACTCGAGCCCGCCGGGCTCTCGTGACTATTGCCTGGCAACAAGTTTTGAAAAAATCTGTCAAATTATTTTCAATTTATTCTCACTCTCTTGTTATATTATTACTGAAAATTCAATAGATTGGAGAATAGGAATTTTTCTCAGGAAGTATTTCAATAGAATAAATTTTTGAAAATGTATGCTTCAGAGCTAACAGCTTTTTCTGAATTGACATTATTGTTTTTCCCCATATTCAGAAATCTGGAGAAATGTATAAATTATCATACCAGAGCTCGAAACTCGACGCTAATTAATAATATTTATCGTATCATTGAAGATTATGACATTTTTATACTGAATCTTTATTAATAATTATTAAGATCATAAACGCATAAAACCTTAGTTACTCATAATAGATTAGTTACCATAATATAATACGTTAGTTACGAAAGCATAATACGTTAGATACCAAATAATATTAGAAATAGTTTTGATGAACATATAAAACAATATTTCGACAGTTTTCAATCTTGATGGATACACCTTTGCCGTTAGCGTCTGCTTGTCCTCTAAAACGTCATCTTCCGTGTAGTGGTCATCTTCGCTAATTCAATGGTTCGTTAGGCTCCTCCAATTCCAATTAAAAAAGCAACTTTTATCATTAAAAACTCCTCATCTGGGACAAAAAACAAAAATTCGTTGACTTGTTCTCTTGTAAATACTTTTGACTTTTTTGCAGTATATCCAACATTTTTCTTCTTGATGAAACGTATTAAAGCGCCGTATTCATCGTTTTCCACACATTCCTTAAGTTCTAACATGGAATATTTCGGCCATAAGGATGAAGCAGAATATTTCTCAGAGAGTTTTGCAAAATACACCAGCAACACCGTTTCTTCTGCAACTTGAATATGTTCTTTGTTTCGCCACTCACTAAACTGCCGATATTATTTTTTATAATGGATTTTAGAATTATCCGGAAGCAAGTCCAACCTTATAGTGTTGACTGCAGCTAATATATCGTCAGGAAAATAAAAATCTTGCATGGTTTTAATGACTTTTTGAAATGCCGAAATGAAATGACATAAAATCTTGTTGCTTTTATTTTCACATCGCTGTTGTCAATGATACGATAAAGCTTTGAATGTAACTCGATTATTAGCGATTTAAAACCGTCTTGGACATTTCTAGGTGACGAGGCGACAGCCGAGTCACCTAGCAATGTCCTCGACTATTATAAATCGCATAATAATCTCGTTATATTAATAGCTATTTTAGATAGATTTTTAATAGATCCCTCATTAATTTTGTAGAGTTGTTTTATATTTTGAATTTTTTATATTTTGAAAAGAAGATTGTATAAGGCAGCCAATTTTCAAGTCTATCCGAACATTATAAATAAACTTTGAATTATTATCTTATATAGGAGACCCAACACTCAAAATTTCAACTTTTCTGTCAGATCGAAATTTAAAAATAGCATTCAAAACTCAGAATACCATTGGAAAACACATTAAAAATTCAAAAGATAAAACTACACAACAAAATAAATCAGGGATCTATAAGCTAACTTGTGGTTCATGTCCTAAAGTATATGTTGGCCAAACTGACAGGAACTTTGGAGTTCGAATATCAGAACATAAAAGAAGTTACGACAAGGAAAAATTAGATTCTACTTATGCATCACATCTCTTAGAACAAAATCATGTTTTTAATAGTGAATTTGAAATATTACATGTAGAAAAGAAAGGCTATAAAATCAATTTATTAGAGGCTCTTGAAATTATTAGTATGAAAAAATCCAATAATTTGTTAAATGACCAATTAGATATGAATAGTTCACCGTTGTTAAATCTCTTCTAGATGTAATATTGAATATTTATGCCTATTGTGTTTTTCCAAGTCATTCTCAGTTTGTACTTTCTACCTGCTAAGTAATTAAGTTTAGGTTTTCCCCATTCTTATTGTATATTCCCTTCTTTCGTCTTTCAATATTCTCGTTGTAAAAGTTAGTATGTTTTATACATCTGAAGAAGCCCCTGTGCATTGGCAAAACAATTGTCATGTTAACAAAATATAGTGAAAATCAAAAACTGTGAAGTTTTATTTACAATATTATAATGGATTTTCATCAAGTATCGGCCCAATCAATTAAGTAATATTTTTATATTTGAATATTGTCGACGTTTTTCGTCAAACAGTAAACCTCTTCAATTATAGCTCATATTATTGAGTACGAGCCTGTATTTCTCAGAGATTGCGCTTTCACGATGACGAAAGGTTCCCCCAGGGCAAATAAATTCACCCTCTACGGTCGTTTTTTGATATGAATTTTGAACAAACACCTTTTAGAGACGCGTAGTTTTGGACGGCTTCGGCAAAAGTCAAACTTGAAACGCTCAATTCTTGCGAACCGTTCGGCGGATCCGAAACATTTTGTGAATATACATGAAACAATTAAGTAGCTCTAAACGTTGCAACAATTTATCGTTACATATATATATATATATATATATATATATATATATATATATATATATATATATATAAATATATATATATATATATATATATATATATATATATATATATATATATATATATATATACAAATGGAATATGTAATAAATGTTCAACTTTTCATCAATATATAATTTTCCTCATCAAGTTCACCAATAGATATTATATATATATATATATATATATATATATATATATATATATTTATATATATATATATATATATATATATATATATATATATATATATATATATATATAATATAATATATATATATATAAATTATTTATTCGAATTGTTGTTGCCTGTGATTTATTTTTAATCTCTTGATAATTATTAGCAATAACAGGCTGGTTGAATCTTAAAAAACTCGATTTTATTAAAAAGTTGACGTTTCACTACGACATTTGTAGTTTATCAAAACTTTTGAAAAAATTGAAATCTCCTTGACATTTATTGATTTGAAAAAATTTGAATAGACAAAGACTGCTTTGTCTCGCAAAAATTTTTTCCGAATGTGGTTGTTCTTTGTTATTTATTACGAGCTATTCAGTCTAATATCAACATTCAAAATTGTTATCATTAGATGGCAAGGGAAACCACAGAAACCTTTACCTACGTAATGTTCGAAAATAAAAATAATAGGGTACTATTTATCTAACAACTAAGAAATTAGTCGCAGGAAAATATTAAAAAAGTAGAGCAAAATTATCGGTATGGAACGTTTATATGGAAGTTTATATAGATCACAGGCAACAAAAATTCGAATAAATAATTAAATATTGCAAGCTGAAAATATGGCAATGATCCCAAACTTAAGCTGACAGTTTCAAACATTGTTCTAGATTGTGAGTACCTTTTTAAAAGATTTGAAATTCTGAATAAAAATTTCATTAAAAACGGCTACTTCCATATAAACGGGCTATACCGATAATTTTGCTCTACTTATTTAATATTTTCCCGTGACTAATTTCTTTATTATTGTTTATTTACTCGTTCTGAGATTTCGCGGATGGCATTAATCGCCTCCGTGGCAGAGTTTGACCAAATCTCCCAAACCGGAGAGTTCAAACAATAGTCCACAAAGGTGTGATTGTCTTCCGTAGCAGAGGTTTTTATTTGTTGTACTATTTTCATCTCCAAATTTTCAATCCAATGCTTTGCTACGCCGTTCTGATGAGGACCAAAGAGTCCGAAACACGTGTCAACGGCTGCTTCCATATAAACTTTCTATACCGATAATATTGCTCTACTTTTTTAATATTTTCCTGCGACTAATTTCTTTGTTGTTAGATAAATAGTACCCTATTATTTTTATTTTCGAACATTACGTAGGTAAAGGTTTCTGTGGTTTCCCTTGCCATCTAATGATAACAATTTTGAATGTTGATATTAGACTGAATAGCTCGTAATAAATAACAAAGAACAACCACATTCGGAAAAAAATTTTTGCGAGACAAAGCAGTCTTTGTCTATTCAAATTTTTTCAAATCAATAAATGTCAAGGAGATTTCAATTTTTTCAAAAGTTTTGATAAACTACAAATGTCGTGGTGAAACGTCAACTTTTTAATAAAATCGAGTTTTTTAAGATTCAACCAGCCTGTTATTGCTAATAATTATCAAGAGATTATATATATAAATATATATATATATATATATATATATATATATATATATATATATATATATATATATATATATATATATATATATATATATATATATATTTATATATATATATATATATATATATATATATATATATATATATATATATATATATCAATAATTATATTCATGTACGCCCTTATTTGATTTGTGAGTATTATCACTTCAAACATAAGATAAATTGAGGTCCTTTTTGAGAACCACATAGTACTATTTCAGTTTATTTGAACATAATTTATCTTCGTTACATAAGCCTATTGGAAGGTGGGTTTCGAGTTTATGAAATATCGCTAAAATGACAACTCGATATTTCATTGCATTACTTGGGTAATGTCAGCCAACTAGACTAAACTTGACGGAAGATAATTTATCATCTAAACCTGACGCATGGGTGTTTCATTCGGTTATATTTGATTAAATTATTTATGCTTATTCATTCACACTAAGCATTGTAGTAATTCTAACTTGAATAAGATTCTAGAATTAACTAATTTTTGAATATTTAACTAATTAAAATTTTTCAAATTTGAACAATAACTGAATGAACTGATATTTTGTTATATTCGCAATTTCAATCCCTCAAAAATGTATTATATCGAAAGATTTTTGTTCAACTATCAAATCATTCATATATATCTATATATATATATATATATATATATATATATATATATATCTATATATATATATATATATATATATATATATATATATATATCTGAATATATAAATACAAATTCTTTCGTCTAGGTAAGCTGATCAGATTAGTAGAAAAAAAAACGATCGTTAGAAAAACCTGAGCATGTCCGATTAAGGCAAGGTGAGCTAATTACATGCAGAAGAGTATGCATTTCACTAATCAGACGATTTTCGCGTGTGGCAGCAATTGACCACCCATCTTGCTACCGTCAAGAAACTACAGGTAGTTTCTTGAAGCGTTTTCGTTATCTTTTTACATTTTTCAAAATTTATATAACTTCAAGTTAATGTCGTGATAAAGGAAATAACCATTTCGGAAAGCTCGACAATATGATGAAGAGTATTCTTTAACCTAGCCCAACAATTATTCTGACCGCAACCCCAAAAATTTACAAATATATATATATATATATATATATATATATATATATATATATATATATATATATATATATATATATATATATATATATATATATATATGCGCTAGCCAAACATATCTGGACAACTGGACATCGAGTCAATTTCGAAGAGGTGAGTGTGATTGATAGAGACAAAAATCAGAACAATCGTAGATTTCTGGAGATGTGCGCGATAAAACAGTTCGAAAACTCGGTTATAAATGAACAGAGTGACACAAAACAAGTGAACAGTATTTACTGCAACATTTTAAAATGTGAAATAGATAGGAAGTGGGACTTAAGAGTGGGATAAATAGAAAGAAAATAGAATATAAAAACAAAGTCGATGTAAGACTGTGTAAATATAGGTAACATGCTAAAATTGTCTACGTCATTGATATGATATATAAACACAAAAAGAACATAGAAGTATAATCCATAGAGTGTGAGTGACAGCAATATTTAATTTCGATGATTACAAACCTAACCTCTATTAAATAACTCACCGTAACGTAATATATTGGATAAAATTTCTGATATTTGCCTTTAAAACCAACAAAACAAATAACACAAGTAATAAGATGAATTTTTCCTTTTGTTTCTTTAAATAAATAAATAAATTGTATATTGAACAAATGCTGGTGGAACTTGACTCATCAAGGACTACTGGCAGTATTATGTTGTGAATTTTTAGATTTTGTAATTGTTTTATTCTCTTATAGACCCTGAAGAAGATACAAATTAGTATCGAAATACATAGGTCATAGCCAGAATGGTCTTTGAATATCCTGCCCTTGCCGCTACCCATTAAACCTCATACTATATCAACATTCGGCAATTAAAAAACCAATATATATATATATATATATATATATATATATATATATATATATATATATATATATATATATATATATATATGGAAATGAAAAAATTTTTGTGACTCTTAAAAAGTACGAGTGAATCAATAAAAAAATGTAATACTAAGAAATTTATTAGAAAAACTAAGATTTATCAAATAGTAAACAAAATAAACAACCTAAAAATATCAAATAGCCCTAAGGATTCTTTGCCAAATTGATGTCGAAAGCTGACGTACCTAATGTAATGGGCACCACAAAAATATCACAAGGATGTTCGTGATACTTATTGAATTGGACCCTGTATTTCAGAAGCAAAGTGATATGCAAATTTAGCTTGCAAAAGCAGAAAGCACCGCGTCAAACGAAACGTGTTTATGCCTTAAAACCAGCAAGTACGTTTTCGGTTGGCTTGTTGACTTCGGTTCGTCCCTTCAGTCAGGGGAAGAACTCTGAGATAAGGTATAACGTTTTGTGTTAATATCATCAGAGTTTGAAAACGAAAATCTGAAATTTTTCAACAAATTTTTGATTTGATTTGTCTTGAAAGACTCAGCAAATGGTCTCCAGGTTGAATATTTTTTACAACTTTCGGCTTTGATCAATTGTGGTTTGAGTCAATCTATTAATTCAGTTGGTCGAATAACATAGAAAAAAACTCTATCGTAGCGAGCTTCATTAAAAAAGCTGGTTTCCAAAACGTATCCACTTTGAAAATTTTATTCATTCAATTATGATATTTGTTTCGAATCCAAAAAACAAAAATTGCGCCCTCTATCGTGTAAGCAATATTTATTTCCTCCTCCAGGGGGTCAACCCCCAATCAATGTATATCGAAATAAACACCATCCAAGATATCATCCGAAAGTACCTACAAACAAAGTTTCAATCCTATGGTCCCAAAATTGGGCCTTCTATCGTATCAACAAGATTTATTTACTCTCCTGGCGGGTTAACCCCCCAAGCAATTCGTACCAAAACTAATCCCATTCAATATGTCATACGAAACTACCTACTTACAAACTTTCAATCCTATTGCTCCAAAATTACACCCTTTATCATGTAAACATGATTTATTTCTTTCCTCAGGGGGTCAACCCCCTTACCAATTTGAACCAAAACCAATCACTTCCAAGATATTTTTCGGAAATACCTACCTACTTACGAACTTTCAACCCTATTACTCCAAAATTGCGACCTTTATCGTGTAAACAAGATTTAATCCCTCCCCCGGGGGGTCAACACCCCAACCAATTCAAACCAAACCCAATCCTATTCAAGATATCATACAAAACTACCTAGTTACAAATTTTCAACCCTATTGCTACGAAATTGCGCCTTATGTGGTGAAAAAAAGATTTATTTTCCCTCAGGGGGCCAACCCCCCAACCAATTCGAACCAAAACCAAACCTATTCAAGATATTATACAAAATTACCTAGATACGAACTCTCAACCCTATTGCTTCAAAATTGCGCCGTTCATCGTGTAAACAAGATTTCTTACAAAGAAATTTTTAACCTATAAATGGCGGAGGATAAAAAACAATTTATAATTCCAAAGGAAACTTCCCTAATATGAACTCAATATACACATGCAAATTGTCAACACTTGTTTGGGCCTGCAAAATGCATACAAAAGCTGGCTTTTTACCTCCATATAACCTTGAAAAACACTGGGAATGCTTAATTTTGAACATGTTTCATTACATTAGTTTCATGTTATTTTCACTTTATTCCAAATAGACAGTGTTATTTCTAGTAAGAATCTACAGATTGGTAGTCAGTTTTATTACGGTAGTTTCCACTATATGTCAGAAGATTAATTGAAAGTAGTAGAAAATTATAGTTGTCTAGGTCAGGGTTTGTGCATCTAGAACAGATGACGCGGTCCAAATTTATAAAATTTGTCTTCTTGTTCAGATTGTCATTCCATGCCATGTGTCTCGCTCAATTGTAGGCATCCTTTTCGATCTTTTCTCTGATCTTAATTTCTTTCAGTCATATAGCATCAACAGTTATTATACCTAGCTTCATTTTGAAATATTAAACAGGAAAAATCTACCAATAGTATATTTTTGTGGATAATTTATAATATTGTGATTTGACAAATCTTAGTTATTATATGTGAGTATGGATTGATTGATTTTTAAAAATGTTTGTCGAAGTTTGGGTGTTGGGTTTATGTTTATATATTTTTGTTCTTCCTATGTAGCCTCAGCAGATATGAAAATGAAATGCATGGCATTTTGAAACTGGTCATCAAGTACCAAAATAAAGGATTGTAGCGTATAAAATTAAGACGTTTTTCTTCATTTTCATATATATATATATATATATATATATATATATATATATATATATATATATATATATATATATATATATATATATATATATATATATATATATATATATATATATATATATATATATATATATATATATATATATATATGTATATATATGTATATATATTTTTTCTCTTAAATCTCTTTCTGAACAGATTTTAACAGAATAAAATAAAACATCTGTTTAATTTTCTATTGTTAATTATGTTCAATTTTCGACTTCCTAGTACAAAAAGTGGCCATAAGATTGTCAAAATAGTAAATTATTCAAACAGTACCATCATCTTAGCATTGAAAAATGTCTCCAAATATTGTTGAAAATACCGCATGACAAAGAGAAGATGAAAAACTAGAAATCAATGTCAGAAGCGATTCGTAGGACATTTTCGGAAGAATTCTCCTGGATTTTCCCACTGTATTACTCCAGGAGATAAATTACGATCTCAAGAACAGATATTTGTCAGTAGCAGCACAAAAAACTGAAGGGTCGAATTTGAAGACTGGCGGATTGGGAGAAACTTGAAAAAAAGGCGAAAAATGCAATCACATGCAAATATCCATCACGATCTTCGGATTGTAAGCCGATTCAGATGGATTCAAGAACTTGAAACAAATGAGATTAAATTTTTCACAGCTTTCCTTTCAAAAGTGATGACAGCGTCGTTGAAAGTTGTTTAGAGGTTACCCGAATGACATTCATTTTAGAGTAAAAATATTAATCTGTTTTCAAGTTGATAATTAGAATATTTAAAATTGAATGCTCGATACTTTTACTTGGTGTAAATTTATTTCAACGAGAAAATAAATGAAAACATTTCTTTTCAAGAGATTTAGTCAAATTTTATTGCAGCGTGATGTGCATTTTGTCTTCACCTTTTATGTATACTCAAGTATCTGGAGAACCCTCAGTAAGAGCGAAACTTGCGTTAACGCTGAAATAAACTGCTTTGAAAAAAAAATTCTCATTGAAATATTCAGAGTTTTACAAATTTAAAAAGTCGAGTAACAGTTTCCACTAAAACATTTTGTTCTTTCGAGATGAAAATCTGATGCTAATTCAATGTCTGATTTTAAAGCTATTGTAATCCAATTAACAGGGCTATTAAATGTTCATTATATTGTGAAATGACCATATCATTATCAAAATCAATTATGTGGATACTTCGTAAGTATCGACTAAATTAATCTCATTTATTGAAAAAAAGAAGTTGATATCAGTCATATTGGTCTAGGCAGCTGAGAAGTAGTACCAACTGTTGTTCTAGGATTGGTCTGGGGAAAGATGAATTTTTTTGAGCAAAAAGTTGAAGTTGTTCAATATAACCAATAAAAAGGTACTGACTGTTGTTCGAATCAAATTAGTTGAACTATCCAATAGGTTTTTAGAAAATCATCGTTGATGACAAATTGCATTCATTCGGTTTCTAATTTGTTTTCATTGTTCAATTTCACCTAATAATGTGAATACAATACCTGCTTTATAAGTTTAGTTTTATGAAATGAGAATTGTATTGAAAATATTGCGTGTATTTTCACATCAATTATTTGTAAATTCTAGAATATATTGATGAACTATGTATTACAAAAGTTTTTTTTTCAAATTGAGGATGATAAGCATTTGTTTCCTTTCTTTTATTTCAAAGAATTAAGCAATAAAGCCATCTGTACGTGTTATATGTTCGTAAGCTGAGTAAAAAGAAACTTGCTTTTGCTATTTGTTTTCATTTTTTCAAGTAATACTTCAGAAGCGATCATTTTTTGTTTACCATTTCAACAGAAGAATTTTCTCATATAACTCACGTTCGACTCAAATTATCCTAATAGATGAAAAAGTTTTTCTCTCGGAATTATTTTACTTAGGAAAATATGAAAAAAAAAACAATGGAGATATATTGGCGCTGCAAAATTGGCTAAATATAAAAATATACAATACTTCCTGAGAGTTTTTTAATGATCACGAAATCCTGTTTTTTATTTCATGGGGATTTTGTGCATCGACATGGGATTTTCAATAGGATTGTTTTCCATATCAAGCAGAATTGAATACAAACAGAAAATTAATTCGGAATATTTTGACAGTGGAACTCAGCTTCTGAAATCATTCGTTTATCATTTAATAACTAATGATTACAAAATAAATTGTTCAATGTATTGCTGCATATTCAAAAGACCTCATAATTCGTAATTTTTCATCAAATTTAGATACCAGTGTCATTCATAAAAATATTCAATTAACTTTTTTTCACAAGTGTACAAACAAATAGATCACATCCATTTAAAGTGTTTTCTCAGAAAATTCTCAGGTGTTTTTTGCTCTCTGTTGTTGTATTTCTCTTTCGATACTTTTTTAAAGTTTGTATTGGACATAACTTGCTCCAGTTTTTATTTCTCTAATATTTATTGCAAAATTGCAATAATGGTTCAATATAACTCACTCATAATTCAAAACATAAACAAATATATTAATTTTTCCTATTAATATAATTATCCAACATTTAAAGATGTTTTCGCAAAACTCTATAAGAATTAATATTATGTAAAAAATTCTCAAGTTCTTATTGTTAAGAAACCCAGGAAAGAGAATGACAAGTTTTTGTGTTGGTAGTATTTCACGTTTTCGTGGGAAGTCTGAAATATTCGCATCGTCAACGGTATAAATCCCATCCTATTTCAATATTATCTTTTACAGTATGCCGACAACCACTTGCTCTATAAGATTATTCGAAAATTCCGATGCATTAAGGAATATTTTTGAATTCAGATTTTTCTTCCTTATTGATTGAGCCGATACTTGACAAACATCAATTACAATATTGTAAATAAGAGTTATTACTATATTTTGTTCAACATAACAGTTTTTCGTCAACACACAGTAGCTCCTAAGAGCTTTATCGTTCAAATATAGAGAGGGAATAATACAAGAGTGGAATGGGAAAACCTAAACGTAAAATAGTCGAGAGTAGTTAATAACATTGTTGACAATGAATGATGAAAGTGAGTAAACCCCTTCGTTAAATTTATTCTAGATGAAATTTTGAATCTTGGTACTTGTTAGTGTTTATCCATTTTCATTATTCAATGAAAACAATATTATTATCTGCCGACTATTTTACGATTTGGTTTTTCCAATTCACATACGTATTATTCCCCCTCTATATCTAAACGATATTATTATTCGTGTAAAAGTAAGTATCGATGAGAAAGATACTTTCTTCAGCGAAAAAACTTTTAGATCCAACAAAGTATAGAGACAGTTAAAAACTGCAGAATTTTCATTTACAAGATGATATATTCATATGCGTGAATTTATTTTCACCATATATTCAACAGGACTTTTTGCTATGGCACACATAAATGATATTTTTTCAGTGAAAAACTGTTCGCAAAATTCGTACGCTAAGCTTAATTTTCGGACTGCAGCCTGTAACATCCAACAAAAGAATAATATTTGAAAGAAAAAATCAACTTGATTTCTCTTGGGAAACGTATTGTTGAATTCTGGTAATGATTCATTTACATTTTTTATAAACCTGTTAACGAAATGTAGCAACTGTTGATTTGAGCACATTCTACGATATTTTGGATCATATAATTCGAAAATATTTCGAAATATAGAAGATTAAATCCGATATAGTAGGAAATATATTTGAATGTAAAATAGTTGACATTTGATTGTACTTAACTAAAGAAAAATTTCTTTCATTTTTGAGTGAGGTTATCTCACTATCTTTAGATTAGTCATGATATGGCAGATCCAGGGTGGTCAATATATCGTTATCCTCCGCTCATGTTTTCTTTGAATACAAATTCTCAGCCATCTAGGTCAATCAGGAAGGGCTGTGCATTTGAGAGAAACCTAAGAACATACGAAAAAATATTTAGGTAATTGGAGTTGGTAAGGAAAAAGAGTTGAAACCTCTAAGGAATGTAATGGTGAAGAAAGTGAGCATTAAGAATAACTTAATTGCGATGCTATGTGAAAAGAAAGAATGGTAAAGGGAATCCACCACCCAACTTTCAAAGGCAATACTATGAAATGTTACACAGATGGTTCAAAACCCACTACAGGAGCTGGCGCTGGAGTATATGGAGCAGGCATCAAGTGCGCTCTATCGCAGGGCTCCTGTTCGAGCGTCTTTCAGACAGAAATAATGGCATTCGATAGATGTGTAGATATGAACATTCAAAAAAACTATCAGAAATGCAACATAGCGATCCATTCTGATAGTGAAGCACAGAGCTCTCGTGTCATCGATTCAAAGTTGATATGTCAACACCAAAGAAAACTCAATAAAATAGGCAAGAATAACAAGGTCTCTCAAGTCTGAGTTCCAGGTCATTCGAGAGTTTAAGGAAATGAAGAGGCCGATTTATTTGGCAGAAAGGAAGCACGAACACCAGTTACTGGACCAGAACCTTTCTGTGGTATAGAAAAATGCACGTATAAGGGAGAGCTTCGAGAGAACAAGGAAACCGAAAGAAAAACACCTTGGAGGAATCTTCTAGGGATCGATTACTCCAAAAAATTCGAAAACTTGATACTACAAGATTCGAAGGATATCTGGATCTCAGTAAGAATAAAATACACATCACCACTGGTTTCCTTACAGGAGAATGTCGCCTCAGGATGCATCTGAAGAGAATAGGTTTAGGTTTTTAGAAACTGACGAGTGTAGATTCTGTGGGGATGTGGAGGAAACTTCTGTTCGCCTGCTCACAGAACGCCTTGCTCTTGCAAGCCAACGAAAAGAATGCTTTGGTCAAGAAACTTGTAGAAGTGAGGACATAACCTCCTTGAAGCCTTCCCAGATATTCCAGTTCATTAATACTCTGAAACTAGAAAGCGAGCTGTAGCTTGAATTCGTAGTACAGAGTACAATGCAGCTACATATTGAATAAATAAATAGGAAATACTTCTTTAATGTCGTCTCATTTTACGTATTGAATTTAAACTAACTCACTAGTTCTGCAGAAGCTTTAGAGGTGCGCAAAACCTCAATACCAATAAAATCTTCACATAAAATTGGCGTTGATTCAAGGTGACTTAAACCAATAAAAAGTACATTTTTAATAGGTATTCACTTAATCCTTATTGGTACATATTCTCAACCATCCCAAATCAATATTGATTGGGCTTGAGGGTACACTGATGTATCTTTTTTTTTCCAAATATTGGAGATCCCAAAACATTGATCGAATTTATACGCTAATTTTGACAGTTTGTTTCTGCCTTAATAACAACAGATATCAAAAAAACTTATACATAGTTTTGAGGTTTTTTGATATCTAAGAAGTATAAAATGGATGCAAAAACTACTTCTTCATTTTTGAAATTCGATACTCTACAATAGATTAATATTTTCGGGGGAAATATGACTGAAATATTTAAAGCTAAATCTGTTTCGTGTAACCGAAAAATAATTATCACGACAAAGTTCAATTTATGATGATGTATTCAAAATCATCCAAATATACCTAGTTCATAAGTTTATTGCAGAAACAGCATTGCATCCGAGATTGCATCTAATGAACATTACGCCGAAATATGTGTACTTAAGAAAGTATTAAAGTTTCATAGAAACCAAAGATAATCTACAAAACTCAACAACTTCCGAACATTTATGGTAAACCACTTGATGCGATGACTGCTTTGGTATAAATTCATAAGGATGATTGCTTTACAGTTTCACTTCTGCCTGCTTCTCCTTATGAATATTGATGAGATTTTACCAAGCCGCCCGATTATAAACAAATTAATCAGAAACAATTTGTGCCTGATAGGGAGTAATCCCAAATTTTATACTTTGTATGCTCAAGTCAACGTAATCTTATTCTTGCAGCCATTTTGAATCCTATTCATTATTCAGTTAAAATTTAATGAAAAATGATACCATAAAATGCAAAATCTTCTTCGATTTATCATTATATATAAATATAATATAATATATATATATATATATATATATATATATATATATATATATATATATATATATATATATATATATATTCTTTCTAAGTTTGAGGGTATTACGACTAAAGAGGAG
Source organism: Cynegetis impunctata (assembly GCA_030704885.1). Taxonomy (NCBI): domain Eukaryota; kingdom Metazoa; phylum Arthropoda; class Insecta; order Coleoptera; family Coccinellidae; genus Cynegetis; species Cynegetis impunctata. The sequence continues at coordinate 486,904 of JARQZK010001462.1, read as the reverse complement.
CCGTCTCCATTAACCAGTCAATATGTACTAAAGGCTCTATATTTCGTCTAACATTGTAGACATCATCACGAGCTAAGATACTATGACTTTAAACTGGTAACTCCAGAACAAACAGGACTGTCTCCACATTGTTTTGTTTATAATAACATAAAATAAAATGACAAGTTAACTTTGGCGAACAAAAAAATACAATCTATAATAAAAATTTGGAGAAAACACGGATTCCTCCAAATTAGAAGTATTGAATACTCTAAAACATATATTATTACGGAACGGTTACAACACATATCAAATCAACAAGAGCATACGCAAACACACAAACATCACCCCACCTCTACCACCTTCCAATCCCACTGAACAAGAATCTACACCTAAATTATTTCTTCCTTACATCAAAGGAGTAAGAGATAAGATCGCAAGATCTCTCAAAAACACAAACATCAAAACAATATTCACTACTCAACAAAAACTCTCCCATCTGATCAGATCCGTCAAGGATAAAATTCCTAACGAAAATCACGGTGTTTATGAGATTCCCTGTTCCAATTGTCCTCGTTCTTATATAGGACAAACGAACCGAAGAATTCAGGTCCGTGCCAAAGAACATTCACTTTCGGTAAGACACTCAGATATCGCCAACGCCCTTTCCCAACATCACACCCAAACAGGCCACATTATCGATTTCCCCAATACAAGAACTATTGCTCCCGTCCGATCTTTCAAATCCCGAATTTACCGTGAAGCTGTAGAAATAGAAAAACGTCCAAATTGTTTGAACACCAGAGATGACAGTCACAGACTCCCATCAGCATGGAAACCACTTCTCAGTGGTCGCCATGTCACACCCAATCAGAGTGCATCCCGCACTGATGAGCGTGAGTACCCGCCCCCTTCCCCTATAAATACGGCCACGCGACGATCGGCCCGTCAGTTGACTCTGAAGAGTAGGCAGATTGAGACTTCAGAGTTGACAGGAAGCAGTACGGTTAGTGGAGTAGGCAGGTTGAGACCACGCAATCGTATTGTTTCCGATTCCTTCTAATTCGATTCGTGGAGTAGGCAGATTGAGGCCACGAGTCTGAATTATTTCCCTTCTAATTCTCCTGAAGATGGCTTCGCAAAAGGAGCCGAAACGTCGAGATTTTTCAAATCTTTTACGCGGTTCATTCCGTGAACCAAGTTTTTCATATATATATATATATATATATATATATATATATATATATATATATATATATATATATATATATATATAAAATGAAAGATTTCCGCGGTCGGAAGTATTTAAAAAACTTGGTTCTCGGAATGAACCGCGTAAAAGATTTGAAAAATCTCGACGTTTCGGCTCCTTTTGCGAAGCCATCTTCAGGAGAATTAGAAGGGAAATAATCGACGTGGTCTCAACCTGCCTACTCCACCAACCGTACTGCTTCCTGTCAACTCTGAAGTCTCAACCTGCCTACTCTTCAGAGTCAAGAGTTGACTCCCTTGGAAAGTTGTATGATAACTTTTTGAATTATTGAAGAATTTTTTTTGTTCACTTCATGAAGTATAATACATGTAATATTGGTATCATTTTACACTCGCATCATTTAGTCTAGATATCGAATAAGGATATACTGTCCTTAGTAGAACTCCACTACACGATATTTTTGACGAGTACAGTGTAACATAATATCAAACTACCACATTTCAAGAACTGATAAATTTAAAATCCATCTGAAACTATTCAATGGTATCTACTGAATTAAATGATCGAATAAATGCTCGAATCACTAATTCATTTTACTCCCTCTCACCGAAACCCAATTACTGTTAAAACAATCAGAAAGAAGTGGCCTTTTCAGTCAACAGACCCCATCCTCACTGTGGAAATGCAGAGAAGTTCCAGGGGTGAAACAATAACTCGGCCAATTTCGTTTCACTTCATAAAGTCTGGATAAGTGTTTATACATTCCTCCCGAAGAATCGACGGGAACGTGAGGACTTACAGTCCACGCCCAGAGTAACTTCGTTTACGCTAGCTCAATTGGAAATACTGCATGAGATAGTAGTAGTCCTGTGTAACACTGTGCTGTATCACACTTTTCTGTGATAGCACTAGAAGTATGTTGTATCATGGACAATAGACAACCCACATTATACCAAAATTTTTATTTTTTAGTGCCATATTCATCTCAATCCTATGTGAGTCAGGAATTGACGACAGAGGAGCCCAAGCGGGGATTTTGGTATTTACTATAGCGCGGCAGAATAACATATTGGAGGAAACCTTGCACTCTTTTAAGTATCCCCACCATATATGAACCCTTAATATGGGGCGTTCGTCTAGGGCAGCCGATCAGATTAGTAAAAAAGAATCGATCGTTAGAAACTCGAGCGCTTCAGATTAAGGTAGGGTGTGTTAATTACATGAAGAAGAGTATGCATTTCACTAATCCGACGATTTGCACGTCGCATAAGGAAATAGGATACTCACAAAGTTGCAAAAAGAAAACGTCACCTTATTTCCATTCTCGAGCACGGTTAAATTTTCATTTTCATTTTGAAGAAAATGTCATGATTTTTTTTTGTATTTTACATATCGGCGATGAGTTTTGGTCTTGTACGGTCAACCCCACCATGCAAACCGGCAGATTGACTTACCTTCGTTATCAGACGATGTGGGGTGTATAAACTATTAATGTCTGACGCGCTCGAGTATTTGTATATAACGATTTTTTTTTATATTTTTGAAAATCTGCACACGTTTTCTCCCCCAGTGAAATGGCATACATCATATAACCTTTTTTTCGTTTTAGCATGTAATCTTCACAATCCAAAAGATCCCCACGAGGTTCGAGTAAATCCCCATTTAGCATCTCGGGCTCCCCTACTATAAGATATGCTGATGATTCCGTTTTTATAGCAGATACTTCTGAATAACTACAGTGGCTTATAGACCGTGTAGAGACTGCGTGCAATAGATATGATATGAAAACAAACTGTAAGAAGGCACACATATTAATTATCAGTAAAAACGTCATAGTCATCCTACAGTTCACCGCCAACAATGTAGCTCTCAAAATAGCCGACAGTTACATACCTGGGCTGTACCTTGAATAAGAACTAGGATCACTCTCCAAAAATAAGATGCCGAATCGAAATAGCAAGAGGTACATTCAATAAAATGAGTAATATACTGTGCAACTTATCTCTGAACATCCATACCAGATTAAGAATTTTAAAATGCTATGTACTCCAACCCTCCTATATGGCGCAAAATACGTGGACCCTTATCGTGCCACATCTAGGCGCAAAGCTTCATTTGAGATGTGGTGCTATCGCCACATACTCCCATGGATACACCACGTGTCGAACGATACGGTATTACAACGCATTGATGGACAACTGAAATTCCTACCAAATGTCAAACGCAGAAAATTGGAATACTTCGGGCATATCATGCGAGGCGAAAAATAACACCTTCTCCAAATCATCCTACAGGGGAAGATAGAGGGTCGAAGGTCAGCCGGACGCAGACGAATATCGGGGCTGCGAAATTTACGAACATGGACCGGAATGACGCCGACAGCTCTATTCAGAGCGGCAGTGAATAGAGTAATTTGGACCAACCTGATAGCCAACATCCACAGAGGATAGGCACTTCAAGAAGAAGAAGTAGTGCTATATTCCTATAATAAGCCGCGATAGTCGAGCAGAATATTGTGGCTTCAGGATTGTTGGCACCACCAGTTTATTAATATTACTACTAGCTTATCATATTTTCCTTAAATTTTGCAAGTCTGCCTGAGCTAACAAAAACTTTACACTTTATTTTGAAACTTGTATAATAAACTATACTAATATTCGATGCGAAAAACTCTTAAAATTTGTTTCAAAATTATTTGTAAACCATTTACAAATGCGCCACCATGGGTGGCTATGTTTATGACGTCATAATGTTAAAGGAATGTCCCGATACTACAGTGTCAACCGCTTCTACGTTTAAATTGACTGAAAATATCCAAAATTTAGTGCAAATAATTATTTATATTAGCTACCTTCATTTAGTCATGTGCGATAAAGGATTTATAAAAGCTAACTCTGATAATATACCTGATATTTAACATATTTTGGAACATTTAATAGTTATTTATGTACCAATTGTTATTGCCGGAGAAATCCAGAGTCGTTTTATGCAAGGATTATGAAGTATTTAATCATTGGAAGTTGCTTCAGTTCTCCTCGTACAATGAGCGGGCGTTATGATCCATAATGCCCGCTTATAACGCCCTAGAGCATAATGAGTGTATTTATAGCAACCTTATCTGAGGTAAAATCAACAAATAATATACAAGTGAAAAATGAAAAAATTTTTTGGGAGTTCTCTTTATAGTTTTCATACATAATGGTACAACGCAAGCACGATAACTTTTTATGTTTTATATTCTAGATATATTCATTAATATATTGACGATAATAACAAGATTTAACCGAATAAAAGCCAGTAGTATCAGCTGTGTGCTACGATGATTGGAAATTAACATTGTGACGTCACTCGCGCTCTTGTTTGTTCGGGAACTGTCGTCGTATTTTCGGTACTGGATTCAAAAATAAATTTTTAATTAGAAAAAAAATTGAATATGGTTTTGTTATGAAACGTATTTTTATATGATCTTTCTATTTATAACAAAAATTATAAATTTGTGCCGAACTTGAGTTACAAAATTTGTAACAGACTATCGAAAAATAACGTTAAAACAATTTGTACAAATGAAAAAAACTTGAAGTCATTCTTGGCCAATAATGAAGAAAAGTCTAACATCGAAGAAAACAGTGGTGTTTACAAAATATTTTGCGACGAATGTCCTGCTTTCTATATTGGACAACAGGAAGGAATATAAATATTCGCGTTGAAGAACATGAAAAGTCAATTTTACCAATAATACCACTTGCTTCTCCGAACATTGTATAAAATTTAATCATTTCCCGGATTTCAGCAAAACCCAATTGTTACATTCAGGTAACAAAGGAAAGCGCCTTGACCTTCTTGAAATTCTCAAAATAAGTTACACCCATAATAGTAAATTACCCGTTGTAAACGAACAAATTGATTTTCAGGTATCACCTTTGCTTTTGTCTTTTTATAAAATAAGATGTAATACTCTCCTGTAGTCAGTCTTGATAATGAGTTCATAACACGAAACATGTCGACTATTCTTTACTGCTAAATACACTATCTAAATATTTTTTTATACTGAAACATAAGCCACGTGTGTTTTATTCTAAAGTTTATACTTTATTCTTTATGATGTTTTACCAAGTGATGTGCGAGAATTCAACCTCAGTTATAAAAAAAAAATTGTTGTGAAAATTGAAAGGTGAAATATGAACCTTTGTTAGCAAAACTGTTAAATTCAAAAGCAGCCGAGTGGGATACCACCAAGTAAATACATAAAAGCTTACACGAACGAAGTAGTTGAATTCCCATCACGTACGACTTTCATCATAAACTCTATTGATCAAGTGGTTATACTGGACCCACCTAAATGGCAGTCCATAATCCCTTCACATCCAATTGAAAGTTATTTCTGTAGAAAAATGCTTGATATGCCGACACCTATGTTCGCTCTCATGGTAGAAAGAAATAAAAAGCGGCGTTATGTCGAATCAGGAAGTTCGTTCCAGTGGTCGAAGTTCAGTGCCTTAGATCATCTAATGAAAATAGCTGTAGGCGAGAAATAGAAGCTGACTCGAACGTGCAATGAAAAATCGTTTGGTGATTTCCTTAAAGCGATTAGTGTCGGGGGAAATTGAAAGAAAATGCGGTTTTAACGTTGGATAACCACTAGTTCAAGCGTTTAATTTTCGAAATAAAGCGTGGAATGAATTTCGACTGACTATTTCACTCATTCCATTTTTAGTGAGAAAGTTTCCATAGCTACTCTCGTTTCACAGCGATAAAACATGCAAGCCCGCAAAACTAAGTTAATAATATTTCATCGATTATTTTTTGACGTTTCTTAAAACCAATGAAATGCTTCTTTATTTGTCAAAAGAGTAAGTTTTAACCAATGATGTCATTATTATAGTGGGAATAAATCTTTTGTGATTATTCTCGGGAATAATCACTGTAGCTTTTATTTGCTTAGCAAGTGTCAGATAGTTGTCAAAATAATTACCTAATTGTGTCAACGCGATATATAAAATGGATGAAAATCATCGGTTTAGTACCTTTTCTGATGCAGAAATAACAAAAAATATTTTAGAAACTACATCGAAAAACAATCTAATAATTAATCAGTCTATATGGACACAATTTAAGACCTTTACCAAAGAAAGAAATTATATTCTGGATCAATCTACTACAACAGCTACTCTGGCATTGATTTTGAAAGATTGGGCTAACATGAAAAGAAAGGACGGAAATGATTATAAAGAAGCAGTAATGAAGACAATGTGGAATAAAACGGCAAAATTAGTTCAAGAACTTTACTTTAATAAGTATAACAGGTCATTTGATCCTTTCAATGATATAGAATTCAAAAATGCTCGAGATGCAAGAGATGCAAAAAGCTCAAACAAAGTTCGGTGGCACTTTCTAATACAGAATTGTTGAATCAAAAAATAATCTAGTCAAATATAACTCGCGAGTTCGATAAATTATAGAAGATAATTTGACAGATTTTGTTCTTGTTGCAATTTGGAAATAGCCCCTCGAGCCCTACGGGCTCTCGTGACTATTGCCTGGCAACAAGTTTTGAAAAAATCTGTCAAATTATTTTCAATTTATTCTCACTCTCTTGTTATATTATTACTGATAATATTTTGACATTTCTCACATGAATCGTTATTTCCTTGACTTTCTGAAATATGACCATATCAATGTTAGACATATTTTCTCGTGAAATAGTCATGTCGAATACCACTCGAGATGAAATTTAAGCAGGTAAAATTTCTCTCTTGTAACATTCAAGTTTGTTGCAATATATCAATTTCGCTCATGACATTTTTTCCAAAATCACTCGCCTGACGGCTCGTCATTTTGATACAAATGTCATTCGCGAAATCGCCTAAGCAACAGACTTTCATATTACAATCGAGAAATTTTGCCGGCAAAATTTCATCTCTAGTGGTATTATATATGAAAATAATTAGAATTAGTGCTTATAAATAGAAAATTTCTAAATATTATATATATTCTGCATATTATAGAACTTCTGATATGTTAGTTAGTTTATTTATTGAATAGGAAAATCCTACTATTCAAAGTTCATTTCTAAAAGGAACAATATGAGACTGATAAAATGCAATACATAAATTTATAGATCGAGAGATACTGGAAGGATTTGTGAAGTCATTTCTTACAGTATGGCGCATTTAGGGGGTTCATATACGTAATGAATTGAAGTAAAATGACATTCTCACCGGTGGTGCGCAGGTCGCAATTGCAGAATAATTAATTGAAATTGCTGGAAAATCCGGAGGTGTCAAACAATTTCTTTCACAAAATTTCTTCAATTTATCGGTATTTCAACAACGAAAAATCCGACGCTCGCTATATTCCATACTTCTCCGGTGGGTGTCTAGGCCAGCCATACTTTTTTGAAAATGGTTTTTTAAAATTTTTTTGAAATTTATTTCTTACAGACTGATTTTTTTTTAAACAATTTTTTTTAATCTTGTACGAAAATCACCACGCCATACCATTCCGACGGTCCAAAATACCCGCCATACCCCCTCAAACATGTAATTTTTCAAGATTCGAAAAACTATTTCTTTCAGTATGGCAGTTAAATTGTGGTCACTTTATAATACAGCGAGAAAAAATTATATTAGCCATACTTCTAGTGCATACTGCAAAAAGTGGTGCCATACTTGAAAAATGGTATTTTTAACCGTTTTCAAAACTCGCCTATAGAAGCCGTAAAATTATTTTTTACAGTATGGCATAAATGAAATCAGATTGTCCCAATATGATTTTAAGTTAAAAAAAATATGCCATACTATGACCTTGGCACGAAAGACCGTGATACGCACGCTGCGATGTAAAAAAAATAAATAAATAAAACGATTTTTCACAGTACCTAACGCATTTGGACAAACTCAACAAAATGGGCTTTCGAGGAGTATGTCAAAGGCTGCTATAATCTTATTGGTTGGGAAGAAAACAATATGTCAATATAAATGTGGTCTCTAGCACCGAGCGAGAATTTACAGTTGGTGTCGCGCAGGGCTCGGTTTTGGGACCTCTGCTCTATCTGCTGTATGTGCATGCATTGAAGTTTGTTGATCTAAAATGCAAGTATTTTATGTTCGCAGATGATACTGTTTTAGTGTGTTCGGCTGATAAAAAGGAAGAATTAGAACAAACAATAAATAATAATCTTGAAATTTATTACGAGTGGCTGTGTTACAACAAACTGTCTATAAATGTTGACAATACGTATATATGACCATAACTCAAAAAGGGAAAAAAAGTGTGATTCAGTTCTGAAGTTGGATAAAAAAATACTAACGGAAATAATGCAGTACAAATAACTCGGACTAATAATATCCAGCAAATTAGTGTGGAATGCACACATTAACAATATAGTTGAAGAAATCGCTCCTATTATTGGAGTTTTAAGAAGATGCTCTCATCAGTTAAACGATACTTCAAGATACCTTCTGTATAACAGCTTTATTGAACCGCACTTACGATACCTTATGCCTTGTTGGGGAAGTGCTAGCAGATACCTCATCAGTACACTGCAGAGACTGCTAAATAAAGCCATCAAAGCACCTTTCCAACTGGAATACTCAACACCTAGTGAAAGTTTGTACAAGGACCGCCCCATCTTAACAATAAAACACTTAATCACTATGGAACAGACTAAACTTATTCATTGCATTAAAACCAAGACTTTAAAATCAAATATTGTAATAAAGTATACCACAATTATAATGTGAGGTCAATGCAAGTGATAAGAAATCCCTACTCCAGAACCAAGAGGGGACAGGAGTCGCCATACCAGAGAAGCACTGAAACCTATAACTCTATACCAGGAAGTGTATTAGAAGGAAGACATCGAAAACTTGGCCATGACCTGAGGAAATACATAAGGGATACTAAATAAAATATTTGCAATCAATATAACTCAAAGTTGGTAAATGTGATAGTGTGAACTTTGGATAATTTATCTTAATAAGAATATAATATGTTGTTATGATTGAAATGGAGTTTATATTATGTTACAATTTTTGTAAATTTAGGCCTCAGTACCAGGAAACTGATTCGAGGTCAGAAATAAATGAACTTTGAAAAAAAAAAAAAAATATTTAATTTTTGGAAAGTTCATAGAATGTATGATTCAGGAAAATTTATCCCATACTTATAGTGAAGTCCAAAAGTGGTGTCATACTGTAAGAAACTGTTCAAATGTTGCATGACATTTAACAATTATTCAATTACATTGTGCGTATATCACTCACTCTACAGGTATGACATTATAACAATTATGTTTCTAATCATAAAAACAACTACTAGACCAAATTTCATGTTCGAGGGGGTATGGCGGGTATTTTGGACCGTCGGAATGGTATAGCGTGGTTTTGCACAAGATAAATAGAAACAACTGTTCAAGAAAAAATCAGCCTGTAAGAAATACATTTTAAAAAAATTAAGAAAAAGTATATGAACTCCCCTAAAAGCGTCATACTGTAAGAAATTACACAAATCCTTCTAGCATCTCTCGGTCTATTAAGAAAAAGAAAAAAATCAACAACACAATAACTGAATCCATCAGTAAGTACCTATACATTTAAAATGAAATACAAATACATCCACAACTAAATCACAGGTATTTTGAGAGTTTTCTCTTAAAGGTTATAAGCGTATTACAGTCTTTAATTTCATTTGGTGAGGAGTTATATTCAATTAGACCTCGAATGAAAAATGAGTTTATACCCTTTCTAGTATTGGATCTGTCTACATGGAAGTTGTTTGCACTTCTAGTATAGTATTCGTGAACTTCATGACTGCACCTGATAAACCGATTGAAATAGGCTGGCATCATTCCTGTGAATATTTTGAAGATGAAGATCATTGCAAAAAACCTCAATCTTTTGGTTACTGGTTGCCACTTTGAAGTCTCTTGCATATGAAGTATAGGTGTATATCTATTACATTTCAGAATTAATCTCATACCACGATTTTGAAGTTATTGAAGAGCAGCTTTACTGTTAATATCTTGAAAAAAAAGTATTGTCGAACAGTAATCAAAATGTAGATGAATAATACTATTATAGACTGTCATTCTTGTTTTCATTGATATCTGAGAAATGGTTCATTAGGCCTTTTTCTATATTAACTTCTGAGTTTGCAAAAAAGTGTACTGTGTTGCAGCCCTTTCAGAAAAGAAGTTCCCTACGCTTTTCGATACTTATGATTATCCTGATTCGATGAAAAGGGAAACGAATATGAGAAAATTCAAGAAAGCGATATAAAAATTATTGATAATATCGAAACAATGGTTTACAAAAACAATTTCTACATTCATTAAATAAAATACGTATGACGGACGTTTCGGTGAAACTTTACCTTCTTCAGATGCTAAATACAAAGTAAATATATTTCTCCGTCATATTGAATATAAGAAATGAATAGATAACAAAATGTTTATAAAGGGTAAATAGAAGGACGGTTACCAATAATTAGAAGAATAGGAAAAACCCATTCCAAACTGCTAGTCAGCTATTTTGGTAATTTTGGAAAGATTCAGAAGGGGGCTTGTAGTATGATCAATTTGGTTATTCAATAATAATAATAACAATCTTTTATCATTCTAGAAAATTATGTTCAATTCCCCTATGTACAGTGATAAATATTTGAAAGCCAAAACTGAATGTGTGATTTTCTTGGATTAAATGGTTTGCATAATGTGAATCCGACTTTTGATTAACAAAGTTTTATTTGTGTTTTAAAATTCTGGTCTGAAAGCTTTTGAGAGTTCTACCAATGTAAAACTTATCACAATCACCACAATTAATTTAAAAAACTCCTGATTAATTGTTTTTGTGATGTTATGATTTATTATTTTTTATATGATTTCCTAAGTTTTCCTAAGGCTGTTATATCTGATATTATTTTTGGTGAGGTGGTACACCTGGGCTAATCGTATTTTTGAAAAACTTTTTATCTATCATATTGTCTATTATTATGGAGTTATAGTCATTATTTAATGCTATTTGTTTAATTATATTTTTCTCGATATTAAAATTGATGTTCTGAAGTGGAATATTCACTAAAAGATGTACCATACTATTGAAAGCTGCCATATTGTGTTGGATGGATGTAGGAAGTACTGTGTATGACGTTATTAGTGTATAACGTTTCGCGAAAAATTGAAAAATTAAGTTTGTCCTTTTTTGTTATTTTTAAATCCAAATAGTTAATAGAGTTATCTTTTTTCATCCCTAAAGTGAATTTTACAGTAGGGTGTAAAGTGTTAGTGAATGTTTGAGAGAAGTCGAATTGCCTAAGAGTACTAGCGAAACAACTGATAATATCATCCACATATCTATATATTATAAACCATTGTTTTAATATAATCATTTGTATACATCATGTATCGGCTCAATCAATCCAGAAATTGTTGATGAGATGAGAGCCTTGCGATTTGTGTGAATGTTATGATATATGATTTGTAATTTTTTTCTTTGTAACAATTTTCTCCGTACTATTTGTAGTAAATAGAAAAAGAGACGTTTTTCCATTGCATTCTATTCCATTAAATTCCATTTTGCAATTAATATGATTCGAAACATGAAAAAGAATGTCCCTATAAATTTAAAAGGTTCAGTATACTACCGAATTTATAATTCTTTTTCTATTACATACAATAAAATTCTGAATGGGTAGACGCTGATGAAAATTTGTATTCAGTACATCTGGGTTAAGATCGTAATATTAAATTCAAAGTAATTTCAATTCAAAGTGCGCACATCCCCAATAGCTGTTCCACTCAAAATAAAAAGTGAGAAGAAAAGAAACGGATGTTAAATCCATTTTACCAGAAGCAGGAACGGCACCCTTATTTGTATTTCTATTATTTAAACGCCTTCGGAAAAAAGACTTATGTAAATTGTAAGGTTTGCTGAATAATTCATTTAGTCTGGAGCACAAGCGCTACTGTCAGAGAACTGCGTAAACATACGTATCTGCGTAGTGTGAGACGAGTCTGAGAATATAGAAGGTGAGACATCAACTTCAACAGTTGCTGATCTAAAATTTATGCTACCTGTTTACAAAACATCATGCTTTTCATCCTTATGAGATACAATTAGGAAGGTTATATTTTTTACAAAAACTGTTTCGATATGTCATCAGATTATCAAAGGAAGATTTCTTCTTTAGTTATATTTTTCCTAAACATAATAGACTATTGCAGCATTTTTTAAGAAAATACGTCGAGTGACGAGGTCAGTATAATCGATTTTTTTCGATTGCTCGAGTGATATTCGCTACGATAATATAACGAATAAAAAATATTAATTTTTATTGAAAAACGACAAAACACCGTCAATATGAAAACATTCACACTTTGACACGAGGCGAAACACCAAAACGATTATATCACGTCGTCAAGATTCACTTATCAATACGCAGTAGTTATGTAAAATTCACGGATTCTATTGGCTTATTCATACATGAGTTATATAATCAGTAGTAATACTATAAGTACTTTAAAATAATCAGGTTATACATCGATAATTTGTTGCATAATTTAAAGAGTGTCAGTTTGACAGTCTAATTATTCTGTCAAACTGACACGATTTGTAATTATGCAGGAAGTTTGAGATGTATAACCGTATTTATTTTGAAGTACGTATTGTATTTGATACGATTATTTATTGAGTGAATCAAGTAAAAATCTCCGAATCGACTTTTTTTGAACATTTATTGATAAACGTCAAAATTTGACGGTCCTGTTAGTTTTCGATTGGTAGAGCTATAGGCCAAGCAACAGAGATTTGGAGTGACCATTTTGTGCAAAAAGTGTAAGAAGAAAACCAGCTCCGCCATTGCTTGTAAAATAGTTCCACATGATATAGTGATATGTTTTTCACTCGACTTTATTATTTATGTCTTTATTATTAACAATTTTCTGCAAAAAATTGCGTTTTTTTTAGTTTTTTGCTAATAAAATTGAAACTATCAGAGTAATCGTGATGGTGTCAATAGACTTATTGTAGAAAATGAGAAGACGAAAAAAATGAGAGGTCGGACGACTCGAAAAGACCCTAAGTCTAAAGGAAAATTGGAAAAAACCAGCCAAAATGCAGTTTTTTCAAAAATTCATAACTCGGTTATTTTCTGAGTTGAAGCGTAGATACTCCGGTTAGTTTTATTCATCAATATAAACTTTATTTTTGCGAAGAGCAGGAACTGTCCGATGCATAGTTTTTGATCTGTGACCATTTGAATATTTTACTATGCAATTTTCCCTCAGACCTGAATGCGACAGGTATAGTCCGATTTCAATTTACAAAAAAGATTTTGAAAGTAGAATTGTCATAGTCCAAAACGCTCATCTTGGTTTCACATGGAAACGCTGAGAAATATGTTAAAAATAAAGCTGAACATGACGAAAAAGTGCCGAGCGCGTGAGAATAGTTGAAGAGTTGGGGTAGAGCAGCAGGCAAGGATAAGCACGACATTAGAAAGCGTCGGCATTTTGAACATCGCGGTTATTTCTCGGCCGTTTTTTGTCATGTTCAGCTTTATTTTTAACATATTTCTCAGCGTTTTCATGTAAAACCAAGATGAACGTTTTGAACTATGAGAATTCTACTTTCAAAATCTTTTTTGTGAATTGAAATCGGACCATACCTGTCGCATTCAGGTCTGCTGGAAAATTGCATAGTAAAATATTCCAATGGCCACAGATCAAAAACTATGCATCGGACAGTTCCTGCTCCTTGAACAAATAAAGTTTATATTGATAAATAATACTAACCGGAGGATCTACGCTACAACTCAAAAAAATAACCGAGTTATGAACTTTTGAAAAAACTGCATTTTGGCCGGTTTTTTTCCAATTTTCCCTTAGACTGAGGGTCTGATTGAGTCGTCCGACCTCTAATTTTTTTCGTCTTTCCTTTTTCTACAATAAGTCTATTGACACCATCACGATTACTCTGATAGTTTCAATTTTATAAACAAAAAACTAAAAACAAACGCAATTTTTTGCATAAAATTGTTAATAACAAAAATATAAATAATAAAGTCGAGTGAAAAACATATCACTATATCATGAAAAAATCTCTGTAGCTTGGCCTACTACTCTATGTATAATAAGGTATTATCGAAATTATACAAGGTAACTTAACTAAATTGCTCATTCTGATTGGTTGAAAATTATAGGAAAAAAATAATCGTTTTTATATTTAAAACCGAGAGTATTGAAAAAATCATTTATACAACTCGAAAATAAAGCCACTTTATGCATACAGAACTGGGCAATTTTCTTCAAATATGTACTTTTATAATTTACTCGTAGGAAAATTTTCTATTGGATGACGAACCGTTTCTCGTAGATGACGAACTATTGAAGTTATTATCCCAAAAGCTTTATTTTCAAGAAGTTTTACAAAAATTCTCCAACGATCAAACTATAACTAAGGTGAGGTAGTCTACAAACTGAGTATGATGCCGCGCTAGGATCGTTAGTACCCTGACAATTTCTAACATGAAAATTGACACACTGAAAGTATTATCGGCATGCTTAGCTCAACCATCTGTCGTAACGTATTTTTCAAAAGTTACAAATTGACGTAGATAAGTGAATCTAGGTCCCATTAGCGTATAAGTCACCTGTAGCAGTTGTCAAGTTCATATCTATTAGCTACATGAAGATGTCAGTTTCCTTCTAACATCTTTCATATCTGATCATGTGTAGAAGTCTTGTTGCTTTAACAAGGTGTTAGGTGTACTCATTATCTGCCACAAAGGTTCGCATCAGTAGCATGATTGCTAGCGACTATATCCGAACATAGATATTCAAAACATACATACACACACACACACACACATATATATATATATATATATATATATATATATATATATATATATATATATATATATATATATATATATATTTGAGAAAAGTGTAAGTGTATTCAGAATCTTTTGGATCTCAGTGGTACTCTTTTATCGTAGGCCAAGCTTTCGCAACCATTTGTTGCTTCTTCAGGGCATCTAAAATTTCAACGAATATTATTTACTAAGGTGTTATCAAAATGAAGAAATATGAATATGATATGAATTAGTCTCTCACCAATAGTGAGATTAAATTGTTGGTTCCACTGTGATCAGTCAATATTAGAAGACACTAGACAAAACATATGAAACATTCAAACTGACTGTAAAATTATTTAAAACCTATTTTTCTAAATGAAAGAAATAATTTACTGCAATTTACAGTTGACAATATCTCCTTTTTAGGTTATCAAAATTATGATGCGGGTCTTTTCTTACAGTCAATTTGTTGTAATTATTCTCTTTTTTTTTACATTCTCAAAATCTATTAGGTGGTCGAAAGTGCGTTTCGTCCTGTGTCTTATAATATATGACTGATCACAGTGGAACCAACAATTTAACCTCACTATTGGTGAGATACTGATTCATATCATATTTATCATTTTGATAACACCTTAGTAAATAATATTCGTTGAAATTTTAGATATCCTCATACTCTCCTTAAATAATATGAAGACTCTGAAACTAATATAAATAAATAAATAAATATATATATATATATATATATATATATATATATATATATATATATATATATATATATATATATATATATATATAGGTATATATATATATTTATTTATTTACATAAATATTTATATGGTTTGCAGAGCAGATATAAAAGTGATTGGTCCAGTAAAGAGTTACTTTCTGTAGGAGTTCCGCAGGGATCTATTTCTGGATCAGTTTTATTTTTAGTTTTCAGGAACTCCCTCCCAGTTTAAGTAATATAAAATTTCATAACATTTTTCATGTGTTTGTTGTTCATGAGATTCTTTCTGTCGTGGCTCTATCCGTGATTCATAGTTTTGCAGTTGAGAATAACAAGCGAAATTTATAACTTCAGACACAAATTGTGTGTTCTACAGACCTCTACTTGTTGCAATTGCATATTTAATTGATGAAATCAAAAATTTCACTGAAGCACAGAAGAAGTAGTTAATATCTCTGTTAGTAACCTATTCTTAAAAAATACGAGAGGTGTCGTAAGACATTAGTTTGGAACAAATTTTGTTTTGCTATATATGAAATATTGAATTTAAAGAACAATGAAATGAATAAACTACGTTCACTTGACTTTTGAACTACAGCAGAAAATTTTTTTTCACTCTTTTGAAGGATTAAAATTGTTGCGAAATTTGTTTTCTTCAATTATTCATTCCAACTCCCTAATATTATTGTACGAAAAGATGGTAGATTATTTATAAAAATTATAATTAACTCACCAAAATCATACATAATCTATAATAAATAACCAACGCAAACCTCAGTTGAAACTCCCATTTATGCTTGAAAGAAAAAATATTACATGAACTTCAATTTAAATATTTGATTCATTATTATTATATATGTTCAAGTATCTCAAGCGATATTGTTTCAAATTAAATGCGATTGTTTGGACTCGAATTAGAATATTTCCCAAATTGAGAACAAATTCTCGAATAACATGATAAGCACGCCCTGCCAGCAAGTTTCTCGAAACATTAATAACAGTTTCGTGTTTCTAATCACCATGAAATTTGATAAAACTATCCCGTTAGGCGTGATTATATGAAAACCTCGCTCAATTTCTTACACCAGAATATGATTATTTGCTGTTATAACCGAGGCTTCCTACAATAACAATTACTTCAATAATTGTTGCAACACGGTCAGGGGCGTAGCTACCGCCGTATCAATGATACGGGGCCCCTGGTCTACAGGGGCCCCTAACGTGCCTACAGAGTTTTCTCTTCAGAAATGATAAAAGTCAAAAAAAGCAATTTCTTTTTTTCCCGGGTTAAGCGTGCTCCCAAAAGTTGGCAACATCATACATCGGTTATTGTGGGATTCCCCCGTTTAAGTCATTCCCTTAAACGGGGGAATCTCGCATTAACCGATGTACAATGACAAACCACGGAGAGCAACATTATATTCACGCGTTTTATTTCATCCCGGTTTAAACGTTATCATTAGTACATTGTAATACAATACAATCTGTTCTTCTGATTATTTGTTGGTTACTTAGTTTGATTTGTGAAAAAAAAGAGTGAAAAGAAAAGAGATTATCCCAGTGGAGCTATTAAAATAAAATGTAAACAGAAAAGGGAGGAGGTTATGGAAAAAATGCCCAAAATTTCTTCATTTTTTCAGCAATCAGCTTCTGTGAGTGATATAGATTGCAATGGTAAGTACTACTTATTTATCTACCACTAGCGAAGGGTTAATTTGGTTTTTTGACATAAGACATCTCAGTTAATCTTTATGAACAATTAATTGCTATGAAAACATGCTTAAAATCTGAAATTCAAAAAATTAGTTCCATTGAGGACCTCGTGGTATTATTGCTGATAAAATTCGATAGCCTTGCATCCAGTTTCCCGGAGGTAATAACAGCATGCTTTGTATTGTTGATCTTATACCAGTTACAAACGCAACAGCTGAAAGAAGTTTTTCGAAATTGAAACTGATGAAAAATTACCTAAGGACTTCGATGGGACAGGAATGACTATCAGACTTGTCACTTTTGTCTATAGAGGCAGAAATGTTGGAAAAACTGAAATCGTCTTCAATTGTAGATCATTTAATAAATCAATTTGCCGAAGAAAAAGCAAGAAAAGTGTATATTCAATTTGAATTGTTTCCTAGCTCAATTTCTAGAAGGAATTGATAACTTATGATCAATTAACATTTATTTTAATTGAACGTAAGCATTTTTGTTTTTTTTTTGTGAGAAATCCTAATTTGGGCACCCGCAACTAATTTTGATACAGGGCCCCTCCAAGGCACGCTACGCCACTGAACACGGTTCTCCATTAAGAAACTCATATTGTCTAGGTAGTATTCCTAAGTGGATATACCTATGAATATTCGAATAGAAATTTCATGCGAACGCACGTGAGCATTTGTAGCTTTTCAGGTGATTAGGGAAATATATCAGGTTACGCGTACAAAGACTCTATTGGTATGCATTGAATGGCCTACGTAGGAGATGGTATCGAATTGATAAATCCCATTACATGACTCCTTCGATTGAGATTGGAAGGGATAATACGAAATCCAGAAGCGACCACAAACAGAAATTATCGTTCAACACTGGAATTACAGACTGTGCAAAACATACAATTGATTTCAATTTACTTCAAGTATAAGAGAAATATTATATATATATATATATATATATATATATATATATATATATATATATATATATATATATATATATATATCTATATATATATATATATATATATATATATATATATATATATATATATATATATATATATATATATATATATATATATATATATATATATATATATATATATATATACACTCACGAACAAAATTATTGCATATTTTATTTTAGGTCTAAATTTTTTTTCCGTTCAACACTTTTGTGATTTCGGTTGCTAAATCTGTTACATTGGAGTGTTCTACGTATATTGCAATTTATTGCAAATATTTATTTTATTTATTTAAATTAACGTGTCTCGACTTCGGAGGTCATTGACACGGGGTACAATTTACAGTTGTGTGCTGAATATTATAGTCATAAGAAAAGTTATACACTGCTATAGAGCTGGTATTCTTGGAGGAATTTGACTATTGATTCAATTTGTGTTGAGGAGTTGAGGATGTCTTTTAGGTGTTCCTTCAGTCCAAATCTCCGATAAGCTTCTCTATAGTGAGGGCATTGTGATAGCAGGTGAGTTACAGTTAGTCGGGTGTTGTGACAGTATTCGCAATTTGGTTGATTTTCCTCCGACATCAGATAACCATGAGTTAACCTGGTGTGACCAATTCTGAGTCTTCTGATGACCATTTTATCTTGTCTGCCTAAATTGATTTTTGTAGGACTGTCAATCTTGGGTTGGATATCGAATAATTTATTATTGTTGTTGTCCCATTGAGCCTGCCAGTCTTGGAGAAATCTCTGATTTATGGTGGTTTTGAGGTCACTGTGAAGCTGGATGTCCACTTCAGGTAGGTCCAGGGATCTTGCTAAATTAGCGGATTGGTCTGCAGCTTCATTGCCAGGTATTCCTATATGAGATGGTATCCAAATAAAGGAGGTGGAAATGTTCATCTCGGTTTTGAGTCTGTGAACTCTCTCTTGGATATTTTGAACAATTGGATTCATCGAGTATATGTTGCCAATGGACTGAATTGCCGACAGTGAATCACTGAGGATTGCAATTTTTTGGCCTGGAGTGATCGGGCCAAAGAGAGATTTGTAGATGGCATACATTTCGGCGGTATAAATGCTGCAGATAGATGGAAGTTTATAGGACTCTGGCATGTTGGGCTCACTGATGATTGAGCATGTGACTACATAATCATCTTTGGAGGCGTCAGTGTATAGTTGTTGGTCGAATTTTTCAGTGTGGATGATTTCGGAAAAGTAGTTTCTGAACATTGTACTGGGTGTGTCACGTTTGGTGTATTTGTGTAAGGAGGTGTTGACTATTGGTTGATGTCTGGACCAAGGAGGGTGGTTTGGAAATACTAAAGGAGTACATGATGTCAGGTCTAGTGATCTTAGGTTCATGTTTATCAGCTGAGGAATTGACAGAACCGTTCTGGGTCGGATAATAGCAGGACGCTCTGAATTTCTGATTAATTGGCATACTGGATGATTCGGAATAGAAGATACTTTGGTGGCATACAGAAGGAGAGCTTTTGGTCGACGGAGGTTCAGTGGCATTTCCTGTGCTTCCACATGAAGGCTAGCAGATGGGCTGGACCTGAAAGCTCCGAGTGAGATGCGCAATGCGATGTTAGGTATTGTGTTTAATGATTTCAGATTCGTCTTGCTGGATGTAGAATAGAGTATGCTGCCATAGTCCAGTTTTGAGCGTACAAGAGATCTGTATATTCTCAGTAAGATTTCTTCATCGCAGCCCCATTGGTGATGAGATAACGTTCGGAGGATATTCATGGAGTTCAAACAATTTCCTTTCAGGCTCTTGATATGAGGAGTCCAAGTGAGTCGCTGGTCCAGTGTCATACCTAGGAATTTAAGAGTTTCGACTATTGGTAGGGGTGTACCATTCATTGTCAGGTTGGGCTGGACTGTGGGGTGCCTACGGGAGAATCGGATCAATTTCGATTTGGAGGGGGAAAAATTAAATCCAATACCGTTGGCCCAGGTCATTATCTTGTTCAGTCCATTCTGTAAGAGCTTGCATGTACTAGCAGTGTTTTTTCCTGAGCAGAAGAGCAGGATGTCGTCTGCGTAAAGAGCGAACTTGAGTGGTGACTCTATAGCTTTATGCATGTCGTTGATTGCCAATAAAAAAAGGGTTGTGCTCAATACGGAGCCTTGAATTACTCCATTCTGGGTGACAAATGTGTTCGATGTTTTACCATTAGCTGTGACTTGAAAATTCCTGTCGGTTAAAAAGTTCTTCAGGTAAAAGTATACGTTTCCGGTAAGATTTAATTCCAGTAGCTTAGTCAAAATGGCTTCTCGGCTTGTTGTGTCAAATGCGCTGTCAAGGTCAATCAAGACAGCAATCAGATCCTGTTGGATGGCAAAGGTTTGGGCTATTTCTGTTTGTAATATGACAAGATTGTCTATTGTACTGCGGTTCTGTCTGAAACCAGATTGTGCGGGATGCAGAAGGTTATTCTTTTCTAGGTACCATGTCAATCTTCTGTTGACCATCTTCTCCAGTACCTTACACAAAGTACATGTCAGAGAAATCGGTCTGAATGCATCGACTGAAGATCCCCTTTTACCTGCTTTTTTGATAGGTATAATATGAGATTGTCGCCACTGAGTAGGAAACCGACGACTGGACCAGATTTTGTTGTAAATTTTGAGTAGCGTAGGTAGCGTTTTGTCATGGAGTTGTTTGAGGAATATCATTGGGATATTGTCAGGTCCTGCAGCTGTATTTCTCATAGATGAAAGGGCCAACTTGAGTTCCTGTAAGGTGAAAAGTTGGTTAATTGTTGACTCGGATTCATCTGTAACGGGCTGGACACTGGGCCGTTGCGGAAGCGTTATGTTTACCGTTTTTTCATAAAAGTGTTGCGCTAGTGTATTCACAATATCTTGACTATTGGTGATTGCTTCGTTGTTCTCGTCTACGATGGTCGGTATTTTATAAGTTGTTTTGTGTCCTTTTATTTGTCTTATTTTGGTCCAGACTAGGCTTGGTGGTGTATTCGGGGAGATTGTAGATACAAATTTCTTCCACGAGTCTCGTTTGCTTTCTTTCAGTGTTCGCCTCGAATGTGCTCTCAATCTTTTGAAGTTAACAAAATCGGCTAGGTTACGGGTGCGGCGATATTTGTTAAGAGCAATTTTGCATTTTTTGACTGCTTCTTTACAGGATTCATTCCACCAGGGAACTGTTTTCTTGTTTGGTTGAATAACAAACGTACCAACATGTTGTTCTGCAGCTGAAGTGAGAATGTTGGTGAGTTGGTGGACTGCTAGATCAATGCTGTTCGAGAAGTCTGTGAGTGCTGCTTGATCGTTTACTTTTTCAGCGAAGAGGTCCCAGCTAGCATTGGATAACTTCCATTTCGTGACGTTGTTTTGAGAATGGGTTTCATTGTCAGTGATAACGATGGGAAAGTGATCGCTATCGTAAAGGCTATTCAAGGTGTTCCAAGAAAGAGACGTTGCACTGATTGGATCACATAAGCTAAGATCAATGGAAGAGAAATTACCTGTGGACATATTGAAATATGTACTCTCGCCAGTGTTGAGGAGATTGAGATCTAGATCTGTTAACACTTTCTCTACTAATTTTCCTCTTCCGAATGTTGTTTCGGAGCCCCAAATGGTGTTGTGTGAATTGAAGTCACCTAACAAGATGAAAGGAGCGGGTAACTGAGTCACGAGGTTAGCAAGTTCCACATAAGAGAGGTTGTGATTTGGTGGTATATAAACGCTGCATACAGTGAGTTTTCGTGGACACCAAGTGGTGATAGCGACAGCTTCCAGAGTGGTGTGGAGAAGAAGTTCTTGGTAATACAAATCAGATGAAATGTATATTGATGCTCCACCGCTAGCTCGATTGTTTGTTCTTCTAATGAAATGATGTCCAGTAAAGTGTTTGAGGTTCGATGGATTACTCGTTTTGAAGTTTGTCTCCTGCAAGCAGAGAAGGTCCGGGGATGTATCGGTAATTAGTTGTTGTATCCTTTCCAAACGAGGATAGAATCCTTTACAATTCCACTGTATTAATTTGAAAGCAAAATCTGTGTGTTAGTTATTTTTGGGATGAGCTGTCAGATGGTTCGTCTTCGTCGGTAGTTGTATTGATGCTATGCAGGCTGCCTAAGTCTATTGCTTCGTCCTTCAACTTATCTTTTATTTTTTTTGATATTCTTGTGATTCTATTCTTAATTGTTCTTTGTAGGTAGGGGTAAATATTGTGTAGATCTTGTAGTAGTAATTTAATGTTCGATGTGAATTTTTCTGCTTCAGCGTAGGGTGCCGTGCTTCCGAAGGAGTTTTCTAAAAATGCTATTAGGTTGTCATAGGATAGATGAAAAGCTTCGGGATCCTCATTATATGCCGTGGAGATTGAGTTTTTGGCGGATTCGTTGAGAGCGTGATCCGATGGAAGGTCCATTTTGCGTTTCTTCTTTGCTTGTTTACTGACAGGCGTACTATTGGTATGTGAGTTCGGGGGAGGCATGGTATTTTCCTCTTCTTGTACAGTTTGAGTTTCTTGTTCTGGTTGACTGGTTTGTTCGCTGGAGGATAGGGTCTCTGATAAACCTCTCTTAAGTGCGGGAGTGTCGCTTAGTTGAGGTGTAAGAGAAGACGTGGCTGGTTCTTGATCTACCGCTATTGAGGATTGTATGATTGGATGAGAGATATTTGTTTGTGTTGTTTGTGAATTGGGACAATTCGATGCCACATGACCGGTCTGTCGACAGATGAAGCACTCCATCCTATCAGTCGACAGAAAGACTCTGTTGTCATTTCCATCAAAATGGATTAAGACAGACGTTTGTAGGTCATAGTTGTCAGTAGGAGGAAAGATGTATGCTTGTCTTCGAAAGCTCATTATATGTGAATACTCATCTCCAGGAATGCCTGCCTTGAGAAATGAAATAGGAGAGGCGAGCTTCAGTCCAAGTATCTCTATAGCGTTAAGTACGATTTCGTGAGGAATGCTAGGCGATATGTTCGAAATTACTATTCTCTTAGTTGGTGAGACTAGCCTTCTTACATTGAGGTTTATATCACCAATTGTAACGGATGGATGGCTTTGGATAAGCTGCTCAACGAGTCCTGCCGTAGCCAGATATATACAAATTCTGTTATTCGATATCTTTGAGGCGAAACAAATATTCTTTGGTTTAACAATTTTGCCAATTGCTTGAACGTAATCGTGCAGTTTGAGATTATCTTCGGCGTGAAGTACAATGGCTTGGTCTCTTTTGGGAAAGTTGATTTTAGGGATAGATTTGGCTGCAGATGCGTATGGAGACTTTTGAGATGCTGTTGTTTGTTCGGTGTTTTGAGACATTGTGGGAGTTGAAATAGATGAGCTGTTAGATGACATGTTCAGCGCCCTTGTACTCAAAAGCGACTGATATTTTTATTTTGGGAGTTTCTAGGAATGCGGATATTCGTAATACACCATAGTGTATTGTTGGTTGCTTTTAAAAAGTTGGGCAGCAGACCCGTTTAATATCAGCTGGTGTAAACTGATAAGGGAAATTCTTTTGTTTACCAACTAATTCGAAGATAATTAATCCTCCCAAACAAACGATAGATATCGCAAAGTTTTTCACACAAACTGATTATTGAGTTCAAAATGACTTTCATCCAAATGCTTGTAAAAGAAAATTCACTTGTAACGTTCAATAACTGTGGTTAAAAACGCACTCGGTCGCAGAGTATTATCACTCGTCGGAAACTCACACGTGAATCTTATTGCAAATAAAATAATGGTAAGACAGCTTTTATAACTAAATTAGCGTTAACTTGAAATTATAACTAAATGAGCGGAAAGCTATAATCGTAGTTTAGTGTTCCATGATGACTAAAATAATTTTCAGAATGACATTCTCAGTTCATTATTTCTTTAATCTGTAGTTTCATTTAGTGAGATGCCACGTTTGAATGTGTTAGTTGGGGTTAAAATTGTTTGTTTAATCAATGAGGGTTATAGACAAGAAGACATTGCACAGAGATTGAATATCCATCAATCGACTGTTTCTCGCGTACTAAAACGTTACAATGAGACTGGAGGATACAAAAGGCGGCCTGGTCAAGGACGTAAGAGAATTACAACGCCAAGAGATGAGCAATATTTAAGAATTCAATCTTTGCGAAATCGTATACTTAGTGCTCCGCATCTAAAAAATCAATCACTAAATGCAAGGCAAGTCAATGTTTCCACCAAAAAAATAATAAGGAGACTTAAGGAGATCGATTTAAAGCCAAGACGTCCTGCTAGAGTTCCTCGGCTTCTTCCACGCCATAAAATCGGACGGTTACAATTTGCAAGAGCACATGCTGACTGGAATGAACATCAATGGGGAAAAGTTCTTTTTACAGACGAAACAAGAATACAATTATGGAAGCCTGATGGACGTAGTCTAGTATACAGAAGGTCGGAGAACGTTTTGCAGAATGTAATCTTGTACATAATCTTAGCTTTGGTAGTGGTTCCATTATGCTATTAGTTGGGAGAGTCCCACGGAGCTCATTGAAGTGAATTTAGGAATGAATGCTGACTGGTACATACTCAACATCCTTGCAGAATATGTTATACCATATGCCGGCTTTATTTGATATAATAACTTTGTGCTAATGCACGACAATGCCCGTGCCAATGCCGCAAGAACAGTAAACCAGTACATTGAGGATGTAGGGATTGCAAAGCTAGAGTGGCCACCATATAGTCCTGACGCAAATCCCATAGAACATGTATGGGATAACCTAAAAAATATATTCGAACACGAAATCCAGCTCCTAACTCAATTGCAGAATTAAGGATTGCTGCACAGGAAGAATGGAATCGAATACCACAAGAAACCATCAAAGATCTTTTGCGCAGTATGCCTAGGAGGATGCAGGCTATCGTTAGAGCTAGAAGAGGAAATACTAAGTACTAAATTGTTATCATTTTGTCTTAAACTAATGTATCGTGTCGATGTTGTTGCTCTTTCCTAATTGAACGTTATTATCAAAAACAGACCATTTCACTAATTTCTCTACGAATCTGTTCTAAAGCTTCAATATGTAATTAATTCGATTATTAATAACGTAGAACACTCCAATGTAACAGATTTAGTGACCGAAATCACAAAGGTGTTAAAGGAAAAAAAAATGAAGACCTTAAATAAAATATGCAATAATTTTGTCTGTGAGTGTATATATATATATATATATATATATATATATATATATATATATATATATATATATATATATATATATATATATATATATATATATATATATATATATATATATATATACAGTGTGACCCATTTTTGATGGAAACATCCCTGTAAAATTTTGACTTGTAATAAACAGATTTCAACCACTTTTGTTTTGAAATGTCAAGCATTAACCCTCTCGGTCACGAATTAAAACTATTGGAGCGAAAAATCTGAAATATACTGTAATGCAACTTATGATTTTCAGAAAAATTTTGATGTTAAATTGGGCACTATGACATGTCCCCAATTGAGGACATCATGAGCTGATGGAGGGAAAAAAAATTCAGAAATATTTTAAAAATGGTAAAATATCAATATGTTTCATTGTTTATTTTATTAAATATATTTATATAATTTTTGCGTCCATTTTCGAAGTACTCAAGTGTATAAAATTTAACTTTCGCAGAATTAAAATAAAAGTGCTGTTTTATTCACCCAGATGTTGCCTTTACCTCTAGTTCACAATGTCCTCAAACTAGTACCCAACACTTTCAAAAATCGCTGATTACAATATGCACAAAAATCACCTACCGCAATTGCTTTGGAACAAGTCTACACTTATTTTGAACGTGAACAAACAGTTTTCAAACACATGGTCTAACGAATATAGCTAACAAAAAAATAAACAGTAGAGCGCTACACTGCTGTCATAGCTACCCTACGGAAACCTATATTTCAAATGCATGAATATTTTTTTCATCAGCTTGTAGATGGCAGCATATATATTCATTTGGAAGAATATGATGTCCACAACTGAGGACAATGTGACAGAGAAGTAAGAGCAAGCTGTACTTCATAGGAAAAAATCCAAAGTAGGTTGTCCTCAACTGAGGACAAGGTGAGCGAGAGGGTTAAAAGGTCTACCTTGGGACAAAATTTGAAATGTTTATTCCAATTTCCAGGGCATACTACGATACTTTCTCTCAGTCGAAATTCGGTTTTTTTCATTAGCGATTTTTTTATTGAAAAGATTGTCACTCCACTGTATTCAGCGTGTCTCTCAATAGGTATGACCAACATATCATAAAAAATATTCATTTATAACAAAGTCATGAGAATTCAAAATTCGAAAACTCACACTTAAGTCACAAAAAAAACACCCAATATCAACAGATAGCCATAAAAATATTTTTTTTATGATTTCAACAATGAAATAGCGAAAATATTTTCACGGAAAATAACGGAATTACATTTAAGTTTTCACGCAAATCAACTAAAACTAAGATCTAGTAGATTTTTCAATTTAAATCTTAGTTGCCATTAAAATGATTGCTTGTAAGAGAGAAAATTGAAATTATACGCCTTTCGGGAGATGACTTCAGAAGTGCTGGAGAGGTTTGTAGAGTATTTATCTCATGGCACTTTATTCTTGAAATAATAAAAAAATACTCTTATGGCTATCTGTTGATATTGGGTGTTTTTTTCGTGACTGTTAAGTGTGAGTTTTCGAAATTTGAGTTCTCATAACTTTTCTATGAACGAATATTTTTTTATGAAAGTCTAGTGATACCTATTAAGGGACACGCTGAATCTAGTGGCGTGGTAATTTTTTCAATAAAAATATCGCTTACAAAAAATACCTAATTTCGACTAAGAAAAACCATCATAGTTTGCCCTGAAAATTGGATTAAATATTTCAAATTTTAGATAGACCTTTTAGTACTTGACATTTCAAAAAAAACATGGTTGCAATCGGTTCACAACTTCAAATTTTACAGGGGTATTACCATTTAAAATGAGCCACACTGTATATTGGGCGTTCGGCATATGAACCACCAACATTTTTTGGGATATTGTTGGGGTCATTTGCTACCTTTTCAACGCTGGACCCTGAGTCTTAAGACTCACTGTTATCTTTTTAATTTTTTTTCTCTTGAATTACCTCCAAATCCCGCCTTTGAACCCTCATAAGTTTTTTAATTAATGCCTGCAAAAGCACCATTTTTTCAACTGAATATTGAGTAATGTATGTTCGAATAGTTAATATTTTTCATTTCAACTGACAGTAACAGAGGCACATACAAGGATTATTATTCTAAAAAATTATTGATTTTGTTGATAACTGAGATTGAATTCTCGCACATCACTTGGTGAAACATCATAAAAAATAAAGTATAAACTTTAAAATGAAAAACACTTGGCTTAAGTTTCACAATTTAAAAAAATATTTATTATTAAAATAAAACTCAGTGCTTTTCATTCGTTCATACATAGGTTGTTCACGATTCCATTATCGGAAACAAATTTTCAAACTGAAGTTAATACAATTAAATTATTAGCCACTAATATCGGTTACAATGAAAGTCTTATCGACTAGCTCATTGGGAAAAAACGAAGAAAATATTTGTTGCATTCAATATACCCCACGCAAACTATTAATGAAGAACAAAAATACTTCCCAATAAATTATGTGCCTAATTTGAGTAGCAAAATTTGTAACAGACTATCGAAAAATAACGTTAAAACAATTTGTACAAATAAAAGAAACTTGGAGTCATTCTTGGTCATAATAAAGAAAAATCTAACATCGGAGAAAACAGTGGTGTTTACAAAATATTTTGCGACGAATGTCCTGCTTTCTATATTGGACAAACAGGAAGGAATATAAACATTCGTGTTGAAGAACATAAAAAGTCAATTTCACAAAATAAAAATACCACTGGCTTCTCCGAACATTGTATAAAATTTAATCATTTCCCGGATTTCAACAAAACCCAATTGTTACATTCAGGTAACAAAGGAAAGCGCCTTGACCTTTTTGAAATTCTCGAAATAAGTTCCGCCCATAATAACCCCTTGTAAACGAACAAATTGATTTTCAGGTATTACCTTTGCTTTTGTCTGTCTTTCTGTAGTCAGTCTTGATAATGAGTTCATAACTCGAAACATGTCGACTTTTCGTAACTGCTAAATACAGTATCTAAATATTTTTTTATATTGTGAAACTTAAGCCAAGTGTTTTTTATTTTAAAGTTTATACTTTATTATTGATTTTATGAAAATAAATCAACTTAAACATTCAATGTTGAAAAAATTGAGCGCAATTCTTTCTTCAAATTTTTGTCTACTTAATGACCTTTCTAACGGAATGCTATATATTGATAAAAAAAACATTTCTGCTTCCAATTGCAGATATTCCTTCAGATAGACGGAAATCGTTCGGACTTAATGAGGAAAACAATTTATTTTTTATGTTTGTTTATTTGAAAAAAAGCTAAACTACCAACTATAATTTAATATCAAACTGTTCTGTAGTTACAAGTTTTCTTCGAACTGTTCTCCTTTAAGGCGCGTTTTCCTCCACTTTCGCCAGTCGCCGACGACTGCGACTGAGTAGCGTCGACCAATTCGTCAAGACATCTCCAATGCATTTTAAATCATCCTGTTTTCCTAGCCGCTACTCAGTCGCGACTACCATAGTCCGGTCGCCGTTCGTCCAGTCGCGAGTAGCTGCTCATATTCGAAAGGGGTGCTGCGATAATTCGTCGACGAAACTCGTCGGAAAAACTCTTTAAATTTTGTTTCGTTATCTGTCAGGTAGTTATGGATTAATATTGCCTGAAATCCTTCCAATCGTCTATTTCGGAACATTGCTAATTCTTTGCTTCTCTGTTTCTCAGATTCTAACGTTAACATGAGAAGCAGATTTCCCTCCTGCACTTGATAAGTTAATAACATTGCAATTAATGATTTTTTTGAAATATTCATTTTTCTTGTGCTGAACAGACCAGAACGAGGGACAAATACTGATTGACGCAGGCTAGCGAGTCGCAGTCGTCGGCGACTGGCGAAGGTGGAGGAAAACGCGCCTGAATGAATAGGTCGCAGCTACTACCAGTCGCGGCAACTCAGTCGCAGTCGTCGGCGACTGGCGAAGGTGGAGGAAAACGCGCCTTTATTACTAATGCACGCCAGACACCTCTTTCTTACTTCAAACGTTACGGTAGCTAGTAACTTGTATAAGCAAAAGTATAAACCTTTACAAACTATTTAGAAATGATTAAATGTACATTTATAAATTTCAGTTGATCATTAAAAAAGCCTACCTCAAAATGATGAATCCTCATTTTAATCTATTAATCTCATGGAGCAATTTCTTCACATTTCTTATTTGGGCCACAAACGAAGTAATTAGCATTCTAACCTGCTGGAAGTTGTGAAGTGCAAGAACTTTCAAATGATGGAAAGAATGGAGCCAAAAGTACTTGAATGCTATCCTCTCACTACAGCCAGTTAATCAATCTTGAATTCATTTAAAGAACTAAGCTTTTTACGAATAACCAACCAACTAAACACTTTTGGGTTATAAATTTTTCCATTGAAGATAATAAAAATTCTCTGGAATAGGACAAAAAGCGGGATGATTATCCTCACTTGCCATACGGTCACATAATAAACTACTGCCATTGCTGAGATGGCTACTTGGAGGCAGTTATGTGCAATCAGACATTGAAGTAACCTACATTCTATAAAACTTAATGGCACTATATTACTGGAACTGAGGCTTCAAATGGCTCAATCAGCAATAGGGGATTAAGATGAGAGCTTGTCTAGCCAAAATTATATCAACATTGTAATGGAATTAATTAATTGAATGGAATTAAGGATTCATTTCAATAAAATAAACACAGAAAAATTTATTTGTATGTTGGAATATAATAATTGTGACGTATATTAAGTAGGTATTAAAGTAAAATTTTTAACACATATATGTTTGAATGTGTGAACTAAGAATTTAAGTGTTTTAAGTCCGGTTTATTCATTTTTTTCTATAAAATTCTGAATAGCAGTTTGCGAGGTTTCTCTGATATTTTCGAAAATAATCTACTTAGAAATTATATCAAATTGAGCATATTACTCTACTGTGTATCATAATTAGATTCAATTCAATGAGGAATCGTGATATGTTAAAATCACTGAAGGGATTATATATATATATATATATATATATATATATGTTCAGAAAGATTTCCGCGGTCGGAAGTATTTGAAAAACTTGGTTCACGGAATGAACCGCGTGAAATATTTGAAAAATCTCGACGTTTCGGCTCCTTTTGCGAAGCCATCTTCAGGAGAATTAGAATGGCTTCGCAAAAGGAGCCAAAACGTCGAGATTTTTCAAATCTTTCACGCGGTTCATTCTGTGAACCAAGTTTTTCATATATATATATATATATATATATATATATATATATATATTATATATATATATATATATATATATATATATATATATATATATATATATATATATATATATATATATATATATATATATATATATATATATATATATATATATATATATATATATATATATATATATAAATATATATATATATATATATATATATATATATCATATATATATATATATATATATATATATATATATATATATATATATATATATAATATATATATATATATATATATATATATATATATATATATATATATATATATATATATATATATATATATATATATATATATATATATATATATATATATATATATATATATATATATATATATAATGATAACTGCAGTAGTGTATTTTCGTAATATTGAGTAAAATCCTAGAGTCAATAGTTTAAAATACTAAACTTTACTTTGTCAGCAGAATAATCATCAAGTGGATCAGATTCAAATTAGGTACTCTATTCATGAAATAATATATTCGATCTCAAACACTGAATATCAAAAATTGAAATTCATAATCATAATTTTTTACAGTGTATGTATTCAATTTATCTTCAAATATTCTCATAAAAAATGTTCGGTATAATTTGGCATCAGTTTATTATTATATTCACTCATCTCACGATTAAGTACCTATGGCTATAAATCTTTTGAAAATTTATAATTTGTAGTAATGTTTGTACTACTTAGACAGATACAAACTTATTTCAACTAGATTAAAATTTTTACTACATATTTTTATGTTTATTAATTTGAACGTATTGGCCTCCTCAATTATACCGGGTGAATTCTTTAAGTTGAATCAGTTGAAAATCTCGAAAAGGAAACATCTCACGGAAAAATTTTTCAAAAAAAAAATGATGGTTTTGAGAGGGAAGTCCATTTATGCTAAAAACTCTTCCAGTTCTTTCACCCTTTTAAGGGGTTGAGGGGACAACTTTGAAATTTTAAATGGAAACCTCTATTCTTATATTGCAGATTCGTATTGTACGGCACAAAGTACAAAAGTTTTGTACGAACAATTTTTCACGATTCCTCACAGATGGCTCTGTAATCGAATTTGAATTCACCGTCTGAATGACCTTAACTTATACGTTCTATTGATCATTCAAATGAAATTCTGACGTTAACGTCGTTCAGACGGTAAATACAAATTCGATTACAGGGCCATCTGTGAGGAAGCATAAAAAATTATTCGTTCAGAACTTTTGTATTTTTTGCCGTGAAACACGAATCTCTAATACAAAACAGGGGTACCCATTTCAAATTTCAAAGTTGACCCCTTTTCCCCGACAATGATGAAGGACAGGGAAGATCATAAATGGACTTCCCCCTCAGAACTATTAACTTTTTATTCGAAACATTTTTCCGTAAGATGTTTCCTTTTCGAAATTTTTAACTGATTCAACTTAAAAAATTCACCTGGTATATATATATATATATATATATATATATATATATATATATATATATATATATATATATATAATAAAATTATATGAGTTATATAAAGAAATGTAGTCATTTTGCTTTTAATATGAGTTGAGAAAAAGATGGCTTCCGATATCAGCGCCAATAAAATTCCATGGATCTCTTCAGAACAGATGCCGCTCCAACGCGATGCAAAAA
Source organism: Cynegetis impunctata (assembly GCA_030704885.1). Classification (NCBI taxonomy): domain Eukaryota; kingdom Metazoa; phylum Arthropoda; class Insecta; order Coleoptera; family Coccinellidae; genus Cynegetis; species Cynegetis impunctata. The sequence continues at coordinate 454,371 of JARQZK010001462.1, read as the reverse complement.
AAGGCATCAAAAAGCAATACTTGAAATGATCCTCCGTCATCAACACCGAGAACAAAGGGCATCGAAGGTCCTTTCCCCTTCAACGGACGCAATATCCGGTAGGCACGATTTCCATACGCAGTTTTTTGATCCAGTTATTTCGTTAGCGACGGTTCGAGTAAACAGCGGTTAGCAGAGCAATTCTCTTGTTTCAATTTGGAACGTTTCAGCGTCAACCGGATGTAACTGTACGTGCCTCTATCCGCCATTACCAATTAAGTTGTTTCCGGCGGGAGTTGGTGACGTAACGCTATCTCGTTAAACTCTCGTCATCGGCGTTTGACTACTTCGATAGTCTGTGGCCTATCGTGAGTGTTCTGTGGCCTATCCGCAAAATAGATACGCATCTACCCCTTGATTATAGAAGGATCAAGGTGTGCGTATTTTATAACCTCAAACTTACCCTAAGGAATACAACATTCTCCTTAAAAGTTCTTCACGGGTTGTTTAAAAATAACAATCTGTTTTAATAAAAGTAGGAATTCCAAACAACAAATATGTATTTCGCCAATTCATCCGTAGATTTTTGATTAATGTAAAAGAGTGTTGTATGGAAGTTAACGCTAACTTTTTGAATAAATCTTTAGGTTATATTAGGACTTGCTGCTGCAAGTCACATTGGTATTAATGAGTCTTGTATTCGTAATTGACTGAAACTGGACATTGCTGCATCTTCAATGGGCTGATTTTGGCCAACATTCAACAGTGCGAAACTAAAAGAACACCAAGAACCTTCTATGGCATCTACCTTTCTAACAGTAACATACTTCTCTCCGTTATATTATTATAAATATACACAGTCAAATAATAAGAAATGGATTCAAGGCATGTATTGCAAAAACTGGTAGTATGAAGAATGTACTTCTCTTGACAGAAGGAATTTTGTTTATAATTGTAAGTACTTATTATTCTTAAAATTTTTTTGTTACATTAATCTAAAAATTAAGGTAAATCACCCAAAATTTTATATTTCAGATTGTGTGAATTTTTCAAGTTTTTTTTTTATGTCTGTGTATTACAAAAAATTTTTGATTTTTTTTTTTGAGAAACTATTAAACAATATTTTTCGAATTGCGCTGTAATGAAGAACCTAGTGCATTTCGATTTCATGTAATTGAATGATCACAGAAAAAAACAGCTCGTATTTCTGTTATTGGAACGGCAGGCTTGGAGGAGATAGGGATTTTGCTGCGGGACCAAACTGAAAAATATGCGAGACTAAAAGTGTGACGGAAGTAGACTGACGAAAGAAGACTGACTGACGAAAGTCACGCTTTTAGTTAACACAAGCGAATATTGTATACCTTTCTCTTTCTCCCTCTCCCTTTCCGTTTTCTCATCCCTTCTCTTTCTGATCCCACTCCGCCACGTCAATCGCCAATTCGCCAATGCATCATATGTACTCATTAATTCATGTAAAAGCAACTAGCAAACGTCAGATGTGAAACATCGAAATAATTTTGCATAAATTATATGCATGAAAGAAGAGATTACGACAGGAATCAGATATGGCATAATGAAAAGATAAAGCTTTAAAAATTTGTTCCATAAAATAATGACTACGTATTGTAGGTTTATATTCAATTATATAGCGTGGCGATACGTTATTTATTGTTATTCTATTTGTTATTGTTCTAATTTTTACATTGCGTTGACGACCGAGTGGTCTAAGTAGGGGAGACCGGGGCTAGTTGTTACAGGGGCAGGTTGTTACAACCGATTTTTTACGTTACCAAGCTAGTTAGTCGAGTATGTTAGGTACGCTGGCTAGTATTTGGGAGGTCTCGGGTTCAAACCCCGGGGCCGACTGGTCTGCCATGAGTTTTTCTCAGAGGTTTCCTCATGGTAAGTAAGTCACTGCATGCAAACTTACAAGGCGAATGCTGGGCCAGAATTAATCCTCTGAACCCTACCCACACTTCCTATGTTCCATAAATATCCCGTCTCACCTATCCTTGAAGCACTTGTACATACAAGTGTATCCTCTGATCTGGCTGAAGGAGTTAATCCCAAACTCAAGCTGCCCGCCTCCCTGACACATACTTCAGGGAGGAATGAAACACGTGTGTTTCCTTTTTTTTTTTTAGTTTATGATCAGTTGTTATATGGCCGTCCTGAGTTTGGTATTGTGATAGTTGGAGCCAAATTTATGATTTTGTCGTGTTTTTGTAAGATTTCAATTTCTCAGGTAAGTTTGTTTATCTTCATTATTAAATGTAGCCATTTTATAAAAGTTGGCAGATGTAATAAACAGAGTATAAGCTTTCATTGTATGTATAATTCAGTTATATAGTTTTAACAGTAAAAGATTTTTCAATGAATTTGTAAGAACATGTGCCTAGGGGTAAGTTGATACAAGGTACATGGGGCAGGTTGTTACGATGTAACAACTTACCCCATTCAACTTTTTCAGTTGTTATGCAGGTAGGTTTCTTTGGTTTTAGCCCTAAGAAACATAGTTCATAACTAATATATGAATTAAAATCAATTTCATGGTAGTGTTTTTGATTTCAGCGTTAATATGAGAAACTACAAAAGAAAAACACAACGAGGAAACATTCCCCAGGATGTGTATGTAATACTGGAAGATAGCAGCGATGTACAACCCATCGTTTATTTTAGTCCGCCCACTCCTAAAGCCGCAGAGAGAAAAAATATAAAAAAAGGAGGACGTAAGCAAAAAAAAACAACAATTTGGACAGACACACCAAACAATAAGGAACTTGAGCTTAAGGAAGAATAGCGAAGAACTAAAAAATCAAGAAAGGATGCCCAACAAGCAAGAAAAGATATATTTCAAAAAACTAGGACACTGGTTAAATAAAAAAAAAGGTTGCTCTCCAAGAAAGGTCATCTACTGAAAGCGACTTCGAAAACGAGGAAACGTTCTGCTCATTTTGTGGAGAATCGTTCGAAAATTCTCGACCAAAAGAACAATGGGTACAGTCTACTAGGTGTATTAACTGGGCTCACTCAGATTGTACTAACGGTAGTCCATTTTTCGTCTGCATCAATTTTAATTCAAATGACGAACTGGCCTGAAGGTATATAATCCATGTATTAAGTGTAAATTATTGTGTAACAATTTACCCCAAATTAGTAACAACATACCCCAAAACGGGGTTAGTTGTTACATCGTGCAATATGCCAAAAAACAATTATTTTTTAGGTTTCAATTGTATATTAGAATTAATTGTTCCATTCATAATAAACACAAAACTGTAACAAATAAAGGGCTACAAAAATTATATCTGTTACTTTTATCATTCAGTAGTAGGACAAGTTCAAATCAAAATTGTAACAACTAGCCCCGGTCTCCCCTACTGAACCCTTATGTGCCGTATTTCTGGGTTCGAATTCCAGAGGTTACTCCTGGCTTTTTAAATTTTTTTATTTACAATCTCGTGAGAGCTCTTAGCCCCACATTTCAATATTAATTATTTCAACTTGGATTAATAGGTATAAGTTATCACTTCTGTCCTGTGCCCCGACACGCACATGTTTCGTTTTCGCAACTTGTGGTCCTTCTATATTATTCGAAGGAACTTCGTTCCTACCTGGTGTCCCATTACCGCACTGCTGTAGCGTGCGGTATGTAACAAATGGATTATTACATTAAAATGAAACAAAGTATGATTTTAATTTCTATAATTGTTGTTAATATTTACATTTTTTGTATCCTGTAGCTTGACGTTTTGAAACTGCTCTCAGTTTTTGGTACTGGGCAATATTAATATTATTTTTAACAGACAAAGTTGATCGAAGCATGGAATAATGTGCCCACAACGTCGAAGATTTCATTATTTTAGACAATTCAGCAACATACGCCATCAGTACATTCTCAGAAAAGGATACACTGTTGTTTTTTCTACAAAAATTCATGAAGTGTTGGTACGCAAGTTCATACTTCTCTCTGGATTTCGCCGGAAGTAAATTAAGTGAAGCCACGTTCGCGGCTTCTACTAGTTCAGGAGCCGTGCAAGACAACAAATAATCACTATCAGTGTTCATGTTTACTGATTCTTTTTAAATTCTTTATAAAATACAACGAATCAAACAAAACCGGCTTTAAAATTATTTTACTTTTGTCACAACAGAGTAATTTCCATGGTTACTCTATATTTCAATATGAACATAGAGAAACCTATTTAAACTTACTTGATTACATCTTGGATGAAATATTTTTGAATTAATTTTTTAAATGTAAATCAACGATCGGAGAAAAAATAGTATGTATAATTCGTGGGAAAAGCATATTCCCAAACTATATATATATTACAGTATATAATTATCACAGTCGTTTGGGAATATTATGCTTTTGTCCCTATTATATTATACAATATACTATTACTATCTTATATCATACGTAGTGAGTCATTATTTACCATAGTGCGCACACTTGACCCGAATATCCCTAAATTTACTCAATATGTAAGGCCTGCTATTTTTATTTTGTTCGTTACTGATATTTGCAATCCAAGTTCAATTTAAAACAATATACAATGAGAACCATAAATCATATATCGTGAGTTTTATTTTCATAAAAATCTAGAGTTAGGAAGGTCCATTATAACAATCAAATCATGAAAAACATACTAGTCGACCATGGTCAATTTCATACATTACATAAAGTGAACAAGGAAAATTCTTCAATAATTTAAAAAACCAGCTTCCTTGGAAAGTTGTTTGATAATTTGACATACAAGTCGATGTTTTTCATGATTTGATTGTTGTATTTTGCGTATTAAGCGACTAGAATATTCGGAGCGCGCTCTCGTGAGTATATCCAAAGGTTTTAAATCCCTATGTTAGTGTGCCTTGGAATCATATACACCACTGTTGTAGAGTAGATATCTTCATATCAGGAGGTACGTGTTTAAGCGACGAATTTCTGCATTTTCAGTCTAAGCGGTGAATTGTTGTTTCCCAATATCTTTGGTGGGATGGCGCTCTGGATTGTTATCCAGCCAGTGTTACTGACCACGATTTGTATTGGGGAACAATTAGAAATTTGTTAATTCACTCCGAGTCAAATAAGCTGCACTGATGAGATCTAATAAGATCGAAACAGCTGTATGCAGATTTTGAGTCGGGGTGACTTGACGTTGCTGAATACGTATAACCAGCTTCCTTGGAAAGTTGTTTGATAATTTTTTAAATTATTAAAGAATTTTCCTTGTTCACTTTATGTGATGTAAGGTCCATTATAAATCAAAGTTGGGTATATTAAAGGCAAGTTACATGAAAGAAGAAAGCCTTTCGGTACTGATTCTAAACGAAAATGATATCTTGTTGATTTTGTAGTAATTTTTCTGATGAAAGGAATTTTTTATGAAAAATGAAAATTATCAGTCATCCGAAGAAAAGATGACATTTTCAGAATATTCCTTTAACAAAAGAAGAACATAGAATTCCTTCTACTGAATTCATGAATGAAAAGATATATTCCATTTTCTGAACTTTTACTTTGTTATTCTGTATTGCATTGAATATATTTGTATTACTAATATGCTGGAAGATTTATTGCATACAGCAGTAAAGAAAATATATTTCATTGAAATAGATGCAGGCAAAGAAGTTTGCAACTGTGTTTTCTCATATTCTCCCACAAAAGAAAGCAGTTATTACATATTTCGTTTTGAGTTTGCACTCCGCATTTAGTCAGACTTGAGCGAGTATCTGTGATGAAAATTTCTAACTTTCCACAGGAAAATAAGTTGAATAAGAAAATAAATCATTTTCTATGAAAACTGAGATTTCAGTCGCAGTAGCCTGAAAACAAACTTTTTCAAAAAGGAGGACGTTCTACGTCTGTACAGTGTGTCCAATTTTCGATACTTTTGAAAATTATCTCGGTTGTCTTCAGGAATAGAAGATTGCAGATTTCACAACACTGTGATATTTTTTGCGAAACGGCCATACCAAAAACAAAACTTTCATAGTCCTCCTAGTTTTTGAGATACAGGGCGAAATTCAAAATTCTCACTTTTCGAGAACCTTCCGTATTTTGGTACCTTTTCAACTTAACGGAAAGGTGCAACAGTGTTATATAACTTTTTGCGTAGAATACAGTGGCGTACTCATTATATTTCCAATGGCGTTAATTGTCAGAAAATTAGTAAATTTTTTTCTTCAAATGGAACACCCTGTATACTTTACTTCATTCAGATTGATATTTCTTTAAGCTCACCAAACATATGAGGAAAACTGCATTTATAGTCAGTTTCAATGCTATAATTCAATAATATTATTTTCTTGTCTGCTGTGCTACAAGAAGGCTGTGGTGGCTCAACAAAAAACAAAACTGTTTACAGCTGACAAGAATCGATTTTTCATTATAATATAATAATTTTTTCGTGAAAAATAAAATCTTGTATGCACCACGTGCGTTACTAGATCCTAACGCCCATCGGGCGTTAGGATCTATATAACGGACTTGGTACATAAATAACTATTATTTTTCACTTGTATACTATTTGTTAATTTCACCTTACATACGGTTGCTATAAATTATGTCCTAGGGCGTTATGAGCGGGCATTATGGATCATAACGCCCGCTCATTGTACGAGGAGAACTGAAGCAACTTCCATTGATTAAATACTTCATAATCCTTGTCGTATACGACTCTGGATTTCTCTGGCAATGAATTATTCGCAGGTTTGGCTGCAAGGATCTAGATAACGCACTTGGTACATAAATAACTAATAGGCGCTACCTGTTGATGAGTTTGAAGTTGGTGCCAAGCCCGAGACACAATAATATTCAGCGATATAGACAGCTTAATTTATAACTGAATGTAATTGTGGATTGGAACCAGCCAGACGTCCCGATTTTAGCAGAAAATTAAATATCCTGGGACAGGTTTTATTTCGTTATTCTCCTGGGATTATTCAACAGTCCGGCGTGATAGAGGATAAGTAGATATTTATAAACTATTGATTATATACATTCTTTTAGTATATCACGCTTTTCACGAAAGATTCCCGCTTTTTTTCATCCGATTAAAAATCTGGCTTTGCACGAAAAAACTCAGTTTTTTTTGCTATTTCGTACCTTTTTGAAATTTTTTTGAAGCTGATTCAATGTTTTTTGAAGTTTGTTCATTAGTACCTACACTTTAGTTAGTTAAACATTGAAATGAACCAAGCTTGGCTTATGTTTCACTATATAAAAATATTTAGATACTGTATTTAGCAGTAAAGGATAGTCAACATCCTGTAGTCAGTCTTGATAATGAGTTCATAACTCGAAACATGTCAACCATTCTTTACTGCTAAATACAGTATCTAAATATTTTTATATAGTGAAACATAAGCCAAGTGTGTTTTATTTTAAAGTTTATACTTTAGCCTTTTCATATAATGATTGAAATGCTTCGGATAGTGAATTCATGGTGGACTTTTAAGCCCAAAAGGTTAAAATGTTTCAAAATCACATTATGAAAAATATAAAAGTTGACTATGGCCAATGTAATTTAATACATAAAGTGAAAAAGGAATATTCTTCAATAATTTAAAAAATTATCGAACAACTTTCCAAGGGAGCTGATTATATGTATTCCGCGACGCGAATTATATATTCACAGTTCTGTATTCTCGATCTAAGTGGTGAATATTTGGTTTTCAATATCCTTGGTGGAGGACGCTCTGGGTTGTTATCCAGATAGTAGTCACGACCGCGATTCAATTAAAAATTTATTGATTCAGTACGAGTCAAATTAGCTGCACTTATGAGATCTAATAAGATCGAAATAGCTGTATGCAGATTTTGAGTGACTATAATTCACTGTTAGATTGTGAATGTAAAATTTTCGTCCTTATAGAGTTGTTTGATAATTTTTCAAATTATTGAAGAATATTCCTTGTTCATAATAATAATAATGATAATAAGTTCTTTATTTCCAACAGGTATAAAACCCAATTACAGAAAATATTTAAATTATAGCTATATAGAAAAGAAATCAAACCACAGCGCCAGAGACAAAAAGAAAAAACTAATATGAACTAAATGAGACAATACAAAATTAATGCAAAAGTAATATCAACCAGTATCCCGAAAGCTGAAACTAAACCTAATACAAAAAATAAGCTTATTTATTATTTAAATCAGTAGCAAGAACAATAACAAGAGAAAAGAAAATTACATAGTAAAAAATATAATAATTAAATAATATAAGATGTAACGGAAACACTACTTAGCTTAACTTAATTCAATTCAATTCAATCAGATTCAAATTCAACTTAAGTACATAACTCCTAACAATAGCTGCAAGTGAATCAAATTGAACGTCACATTCACTCGCAACTGAATTGAATGTATGCCCCCATGTACCAAATGGAGATTGCATTAACAAGTTCGTCCTTGGAGTCTCTAGGTGGAATAGTTCCATATTAACGGGAAGCTTGCCTCGGAACACGAAATCTCAGAGCAGACAAGAGTGAAGGGCAGTCAATACTGTTGTGCAGTAATTTATATAAAAATTTGAGACATAATATTTCTCTCCTACCCTGCAATGAAACCATATTGAATCGACTCAACAATGCTTCATGACTAACTCCTCTCGGTGGATAAACTTTGTTCCTCCCTCCAAACCAAGAACTTCAAGAACCTTCTCTGAACAGCCTCAAGATGGTATTGATGACAAAAATAAATAGGATGCCAAATCATGCTACCATATTCCAACTTGCTACGTATAAGATATTGAAAAAGACATTTACAAAATGAAGAGTTCTTGTAATATTCGCAATTGCGAATTATGTAACCATACATTCTCGAGGCATAGAGAACAAGTAGGGATACGTGTGGCATAAAGGAGATTCTCTGATCCAACACCACACCAAGATCCCTCACCCTATCGAGACGAGAAAAGTAACCCGACCACCGACGAATAATCAGACCTCAATATATCCACTTTCCTAGTGAAAGTCACAACATTACACTTTGACACATTCAAACTCAAAAAATTATCTTCACACCAACCGACAACATAATCTAATGCGTGCTGAAGTCGAGCACAGTCGTCAGGTGCACGAATCTGATAGTATAACTTCAAATCGTCCGCAAACATCAAATGCGGTGATTCAATATTATCCATCAAATCATTCACAAACAGTATAAATAACAGTGGCCCAAGATTCGATCCCTGAGGTATACCAGAGGTGGGTATAAACTCAGACGACCTTATACCCTCCAACCGCACAAACTGACGACGGTCAATCAGGTAAGAATGAAACAGTTCAACAAGGCCATTGAATTCATGTTATATAGTATATCAAAATGTTTTGGGCTAATTGAATTATTCAAATATTTCAGGCTAAAACACTACTTCAAATGTATCTCAAAATCTTCATAACATCCTAATTGCAGAAGTGAGTATACAATACGTAGTTATGTGCGAAACACTCCGTTTGTAACTGTTTCTCGTTTTCTGATTTATTGTTGCCATTTCCTCTATTCGGTATAGTTTAATTAAAACGAGACAAATATTAAAGACGAAGGTAATCTTAAGGGATGTGATAAATTACTTCACCCTTGTTTGCCCTACTTACAATTTCGTGCAAGTTAACAATATATATGCCTTACCTTTGCTCTTTCACTTATTAGTTATATGTAAATGTATGTGAGAGAATAAAGTCAGTTTTATTATCAGTAGTAATACTACAAGTACTTCAAAATAATCAGGTTATACATCGATAATTTGTTGCATAATTACAAAGAGTGTCAGTTTGACAGTTTAAATAATCCGCGAAGCGGGAGGATTATTCTGTTAAACTGACACGATTTGTAATTATGCAGGAGGTTTGAGATGTATAATCGTATTTGTCCACGACTGTACTATATATCATTCATTATACGTGTGTTTCCTGAAGTACAATTATACCTATTAATCACTAGTGAATAATGGTTTATTATACACTGCATGACGTTACACTCAAAACGTATGTCCAAACACTCCAAACTTGAGACTATCATTCACATTGTTAGGATAGTATTGTTATTAGATTTTTACGTTTTATGTAGCTAAGATAACTTTTAGGCAAATTATTAAACTAATATTTAATATAATGCCCAACTTATTAATATTTACTCTAATAAATAAACTATTTCATTTTTATCAGAGTGAAAGGAAGGTATGGAATCGATGTCAAGTGAAATAGTTGACGTTTACGTGAGTATGCAGTTTTCAGCGAACACAGAAAATGTTATGTTAACGCTTTTGATAACTATTTTTATTGTTGAAAATGCAGATTATTACTAATTTTTTCGAGGAAGTCGTGGACAAATTATAGTATTTTACTCGCACAAAATTACAATTTTTCACTGGGGTGAATTGCGACACTCGCTTGTCACCCTCGTGAAAAATAGCAATCATTTTGTGCTCGTTGAATAATATACTATTATTTTGAAGTACGCATTGTTGTTGTATTTGATACAATTATTTGTTGAGTATATTAAGTAAAAATCTCCAAATCGACTCATTTCTGAACAGTTATTGATAAACGTCAAAATTTGACGGTCCTGTTAGATTTAGATTGGTAGAGCTACTCTTTGTATAATCAGGTATTATCGAAATTATACAAGGTAACTTAACTAAATTGATCGTTCTGATTGGTTGAAAGTCATACGAAAAAAAAATCATTATTATATTTACTCAGGTCCTTCGAGAATATTTTGTTTTAGATAAAGATGAATTTACAGTTATCATGGAGGATATTTAAATATTTGGAATACGTTTACATTCCAGAATATTAACTGAAATGTGTGCAAGATTTTATGAAGAGACAAAATTGTAAATATACAGAAACATAAAAAATCAAACGAATATTAATGCGTTGAACATTAAAGCATTCTACACTTTCAGCTCTAGCGAGATGTTCTTCACTAATTTGCTCTGTGTGGCGAAATTTGAACTAAAGTACGCCATTTAAAATTCAAACGAGTTGATCAAAAACATTCAAAATATTGTAATACCTCACCATTCAAAATTCCGTTGTCCGAAGCTAATTTTCGAAAGAAATTGCATATAATTAAACAAATGGCAGTAAATAATGGTTATTCACCCAATATGATTGACAGCCTCATTCAGAGGAAAAAATACAAGATGGCAATTTAGAAGTTTAACCACTAATCCGAGAAAAGTACAGTATTCAACAGTTTAACATACTTGGAAGAACCTTCCGAAAACCTGAAATTGTTTTTTCATAAACAAAATTTTAAAGTTTCATATGAAACCAACAATAGCATTGGAAAATTAATTAGAAACAACAAATCGAAAATTCGTAGAGATGAACGCACTGATGTTTGTAGACTCGACTGTAATGATTGTGAAAAATTCTTTATAGGACGTACAATAGAAATTTCAAACAATGGCAAGAAACAAAAATCGATTACAGGAAAACATAAACATATGGAAAAAACACCTAGAAGAAAGTGGAATGACAATTAATATAAATAAAACAAAAGTAATGCATGTCACAAAACAGGATAACGAAGAGGAAGTAGATATACAGATAGACGGGAAACATGTCCAAACAGTACAAACATACGAATACCTTGGAGTGTTAGTCAATAAGGACGGCATGATAGACCAAGAAATAAAACATAGAATAAGCAAAGGAAACAGGACATACTATCAAATAAACAACACACTGATAGGGAAAAAAGAAATTAGTATAAGAGCAAAGATGCATTTATACAAGACAATATATACCCCTACACTTCTATACTCATCCGAGACATGGACAATGACAGATAAACAAAGATCGAAAATAACAACCGCAGAAATGAGATACCTAAGGCGAGTAATGGGTAAGACAAGAAGGGACAGAGTACGCAACAGAAGCATACGAGACGATTTAGAACTTGCACCATTGGTAGAAGACATAAAAATAAAACAACTACAATGGTATGGACACCTGGTCCGAATGAGTAATGAGCGATATCCGAAGAAGATTTTCGAAATGAGATGTGATGGAAGGAGGGATAGAGGAAGACCCAGACGAAAATGGGAAGATAACATCTATGAATCAGCTCGAGAGAAAGGACAGACCGTAGCACAAATCCGAACCCTTGCAAGGGATAGACAATCTTTTAAACAATGGCTCAAATCCCCAACACCGTGAGGTAAAATGGGAGAAGAGGAAGTAAGTAAGTAAGTAAGTACAATAGAAATTTCAAAACTCGAATACACGAACACCAACGTAGCTTAAGCAGAAAGCTGACTCTAATTATGCGTGCCATCGTATTCAAGAAATCCATACCTTTAATCACAATTATAATATATTAGAGTTAGAAAATAGTCTCCACAAAATCAACTGTTGGGAATCCCTATACATCAATAAATACAAAAATTCCGGAAACCTAGTTAACGATAAGATTGAGGTAAACCATTCTCCTCTCCTTAATCTGTTCAATGTACCTACTAATAACTTCTCTGGGAACCCCTCTGTTATATTCAATTTTTCGTATAAATAGATTGTTTTGTAATACCATAATTTAGTACGAGATGAAGTCAATGTTATGACGAAACGCGTTCACTCAATAGATTTTAACCTGTGAAAAGTTAGTTTTTTTTTGATTCTCTATAATGTTATGAATTCAATTTTTTTCAAATTAAATTCATGTTGGGTATAAGGATTTCTAATTTCTTAATTATGTATTTGAAAGAGAAATATGTTGGATAAGTTTTAAAAAGTATTTGACAAAATGTGACTGTTTTTTTTCCATACTTAAAGTAGAGGGAAAAAGTGCTGCCATACTTGAAATACTCATTTATTTGACACGTTTTAAAAATACGACTGTAAAATAAGTTCTTACATCATGGCATCATTGTATTCGTTTCGTTTGGATAGTTCTAGTAGAGGGAGCCATACTGGTACAAATCGTTCGAATTACGAATAAAATCTTAGGATTTTGAAAAAATATTGTTCACATTCGTCATCTCCCACAGGTATGGCATTATCAGAATTCTATTTATGATCATACAGAGTACTGTTGAAAAAAGTTTCAGGTACGATTTGTACCACAATCGTTTGGCGAATAAAAATTACCCCTTTGCAGTGGTATGGCGGCTATTGGGAACTGTCGGAAAAGTATGGTAAGGTGATCTTCGTGAATGGCTACTCGACGATGATTAGCTATGCAAAAATTAGCCTGGTACAAATGGTTGAATTGTTTTATTTAAATTAATGTACTCGCGTCGGTATGGCGGGATGTGAGTCACACTCGAGAAGTATGGCATTACGCTAAGCTACCGCCTACTTTTTTTTTGGACATTCTGAAAATACAAGCATTTATGTGGAACAAACCGTTCGACACTCGTTATTTATCCGACGCGTTCGATTAATGCCCACGCGATTAGGCCGCCGGTACCAGCGCTATGACCATCATTCTCCCTTTTGCCTTTACGTAATTAGACCCCTGAAGATCCGCCATACTGGTACAAATGACCTAATATTTTGTGTCACCATCTCCCGGTCTATAACCTTCCATAAGAGCTTATTATATGAGTCCGAACAACACAAAAGATGAATTAATTAAATTATTTTGACACCACATCTCAAGGATTATCATAAAAACTACATGAAAATTTGATACACTGTTTCTCCTATTTCCTAAATTGGAAGTTTACGAAGGAGAAGGGAATAATCAATACGGTTTGCCAATGGAAATTTGATCACCCTCTAAACTCGACCTGATTAGAAAGCCGAAGCGTCCTCATTGAATGAAGTTTCTTATGTGATATTCGTGAAGGTACAAGTAACGGTTGCTATCCATTTAAACAAACGGCTTTCTATAGGTTTTGCTCTGAATATTAACGAGGGATAACATAGGGATGTGCTAGTCCATAGTGTCTTGTAATGCGGTCGTATCCTTTTAGCTGACCCCTGCTTGTAATTGATATGAGGGTTATTTCTGGATCGTTTCGGTGACCCGGAATCACTGATATTATTTGTATAAAAGATTAAACAGGAATCTTTATACCCTAGTCATGATATTCTGATAAGAAGAATTACATGTAAAGGAATTTATAAAGGTTTGTCATTCGGAATAACACTGCGTATTTTGTTTTATTTTATCAACTAAAGAATAGAATATTAGTATTACTACTTCAGTCGTATTCTCTATAAAAATAATAGATTATTGTCGCGTATCATTAGCAGTGAAGTGTTTGAGTACTAGTTTTATCCATTTTTTATGTACTGGACCACGATTTTCATATTTTTTTTTGTTCATAAAGGTGCAAAGTTCATATAAGCATCCTACCGTGAACACTTCATTCTTGAGATACTGTTTGTTGAATATTTCAATTTATTTCATCGATATTTGGACGAACATTAACTAGTGGGCATGTTTGTCGTTTTGGGAGTCACAACTGTTTCGTTCATGAATGTATCACATTTTCCAGAAGAAGACTTGATTCGTCTATCACTTTTACGTGAAAAATATATGCTTGTCAAAAGTAGCTACAAACATTTCGAGAAATTTCGATTTAAATCAATAGATGCATGCAATCTTTTTCTCATTTTTTTAACTGCTATCATTCAAGAAAAAAATTAAAATTTCATATCAACCTGTATCTCAGAAACAGGCCTTGCCGAATCCATGCTTATAGGAACTTTTCACTTCGTGAATAACTGAGGAATTGCCCTGTATGTAAAATATCGAACAGCACTCATTGAATAGCACATACACACACACACACGCACACACACACCATACACACACACAGACACACACACACACATAATATATATATATATATATATTATATATATATATATATATAGTGATAAGATGAGAGGCACTTAAAACTTCTTCACCTACACACAAAACATGAAAGGCAATTACATAGATGTCCAATAAATTAAACTGATAAAAAACGAATTACCCAATAGAACTTATACAGAAAGTCACTAAAAAATAGAATTCATAAACTTTACAACACATTAGAAAACAATCAAAAAAGAAAATATTAACACAAAAAATACTATTCCTCTTCCCATATATTCCTCATTGAAGTAATAAAAATTTCAACAAATTTTATAAATCCACACGATATTAAAAGTAGCCCACACCGAACAAAATCAAATAAAACAAATATATTCTAAATTAAAAAGTAAAACACCTTCTTCCTGCAAAAATCTCAATTTTTCGTAATTATAGTATACCCTGCTAATAATTGTAATAAATCATATATAGGACAAACTTTTTCAAAAATTTAGAAGAAAAATTAAAAGCACACAAAATTATACCAGTAACAAAAACCACCAGCACTAATAAAACATAAAAACAATGAGAATCATACTTTTCAACTTTAATAGCACAAAAAATTTTAGAAAAATAGAAAAAGATCAAAAACGCAGAGAAATTTTAGAAAATGTTACATCTATTCAAAAAAATTTACATAAAGTCCGTAAATGATAGAACAGATATCAAACATTTGAGTTTCAATATACGCAGATTTAATTCTTTAATTTTCTAAGAAACAACATAAATCAAAACAGAACAATTCAACAAACAAACTCTTATCATAACCAACTCATCTTCTTAGACAATATCTAAACATCTCTAGAATTTCAATTTTTCTAAAAAAAGAGAGTACCTATAGTTTAGAACATGTGATCTCCCAAAATTACAAGTAATGTCTTTTTAAAGACAACAATCAAAACAATTTTAAAACCCCTATTTTGTACATTACGTCGGTTTAAGGTTTCTGTGGTTCCCTTCCCATCTAATATCAACAGGAACCTGTATTTTTGATATTGGACTACAATAGCACGTAATTAATAACTGACGACGGCCATATAGCCGCAATGAGAAATTTTGAAAAAAGATAAATAGTACCCTATTCTTTGTACTTTCCAAATCAAAATAATTTTGAAATCTATTTCGAACATCAACGTGGGTAAAGGTTTCTGCTTGGTTTTCCCTTACTATCTTATAATAACAGATTTGAATGTTAATATGAACTCAATAGCACGTAAAAAAATAACAAAGAACGGCCACAGCCGAAAAATTTTAGTGAAACATTAGTAGTCTTTTCTATTCAAATTTTTTTCCAAATCAAATAAATGTCGAAGAAATTTCAATTTTTTTCAAAAGTTTTGATTAAAGCCACGAATGTCGTGCGCGAAACGTCTACTTTTTAATAAAATCGAGCTTTTTGAGATTCAGCAAGCCTTTATTGCTAATAATTATCAAAGAGATTATCTCAGCAGCTCTCATCAAACCAAAGGATCTGAAATAATTTTGATATCTGAAGATTGATTTCGAAGCAGAAATGTCAAAATTTGGGGGATTTTTTTTCCCTACCACCGTCTTTTTCAAGGAGATATTTCCTTTTTCTTCGTTTTTGAAAAGTTGTTAAACTCCACAGCTTGTGTAGATTGAGTTAGAGAGTTCAAATTTGGTACGTGGATTGAGAGGGATGAATTTCGGATATGTGGTTCATTCATCAATTTCCACAAATTCAGCTACCACTTTGAAAACTTTACGCATTTGATACCCAACAACACACCCATCCGCAAAGTGTGGAAATGCCTAAAATTTTGACTGAATTAAGAACAAAATTTGTAGTTTTGTTCTACATCCAGTGGGATCACAAATACCAAACTACAGCTTATTCAATTTGATCTTCTGCTGGAGGTACCAAAATGAATCGGTAAAATTTTGTAAACTATTTTCGCGGAAAATTACGACTTAAAATTATTGTTGCTGAAAAATTATGAAATAGAACCAAAACAATATGATTCTTTAAACTAGATGTTCATAAGTGATTTGAGTTTTTATGCTGTTATAGTTATTAACGTAACAAGCCGATATGTAAGCCAAATAGCGGATGAGGTTGATATTGTAAAATTTAACTAACCGAATCTGTTTATTGCGTATCGCCCCGTGTGTCGTTAAAAAATTTTTCGTCCATCCCGTTGGAAGATTATATTTTGATTCCGAAGAAAAGAAAAAACCCCGTACCTTCGCATTCTGGAAGAAAATCCCCAACGTCGTGCACTTCTGTTTTGTCAATGGAACGTTTGACAGTTTATAAACAAACGTCAGATTTTTTTTTTTTGTGTTCGCAACTTCGCTTTAACGACGACCATGGATGAAATTGAGGAACAAAATCAAATTCCTTTAGAAAATATTGGGAGAATCATGCAGTGCAAGCGAGTGTTGAAATTAACTGCCGAAAAATAACTTAGATGCGTATCAAAAAGAAATGAAAATTTTGAAAATGTGGCGTAAAAGCAAGAAATGTAAAGGTGGTTAATTTGAGATGTATTATTAGCATAATGCGAAAATGAAAATCAGAGTTTGATCCTCTCCAACTCGCTGTGGACCAGGATTCAATGTTGTTTTTTAAAGCAGAATGAGTTTTGAAATAAATATTTGAACAAGGATTTCTTAACGGCCGCCGGCCGTTATAAAATTATAACGGCCGGCGGCCGTTAACACTGACTTTTCAATTGTCATCTGAATACCGTTAAATCAAAATAACAGTATGGGATTACGAAAATACAATTATAGATACCACTTCACAACTATACCAGAGTGAGTAATTTTTTGACGTTTAATTTCTCTTCGTTTCACCTTCAATTTATGATAATTTTCTTCACCCAACTAAATATATATTATCCTAAATTTTCGATCAAAATATTCATTCTGATAGTTCGTTTTTTACATATATTCTCGATTATATAAAACACAGTCTTATTTCATATAGTTCAATTGAAGAATTTTCAATTAATTTTAATTTGAATCACGTGACAAGTTTAAGAATATGAAATTAATCAATAATTGCATTGATTGCCAGAAGATTTTTATTATTGTATATCGTTTTTCTTCAGTTGCGTTCATGTGTTCATTTTGACTTCGAAACTAATTGATGCATTGGGAACGCATTTTTACTTTAACCCAATGACATTTTCAGGACTTTATATATATATATATATATATATATATATTATATTGTAATGTTATGTAATTAACGGTTTCAATTATGGCTTAAATTAAGTAAATCAAAATAAATGACATGTTTGTTTCCTGAATTCATCAATTGGAAAATAAAAATTGAAAAGAAGTTATTCAATATTATTGGCTTTCAGGAGGCCATTACAAATACCAATGCATTATTCGCCATGAATTCAGTTGTTAGCTTGATGAATTTAAATTTACTTCGAACCACGCGTTTTATTTCAAAGACATTTTGCATTTCTCAGCTGAATTTCCACTTAGCGAATCAGAAAGCGAAGAGAATTCGATTCGACTTAGAAAGAAAAGTTGTAATACAATTCGGGTAGAAACTGAAGTACGTACATTAATTTAGTTTATTTAGGATAGGAGATATCGATTGAAATATGATTACATAACTTTTAAAAGGCCTTGGAGGCAGTGGGGCTTGAATATGCGAGTAGATCATTCAAATTTCCAGGAAGTATCAAAGTGATACATATTGAACATGTTACTTAACTCTGAACTATATCGAAAGTATATAATATTGTTTTGCAATCTATTTAACAAATATTCAATCAAGGGACACCGTAACAATTTTCATTTGATCGCTCATAGCATTGCTATTATAGGCATAAAGAACGGTTCGAGATGAAAGCCCGGACATTTGTCTTTCAATTTATGACAAATTCTGGCGTGAAAGTGAAAGTGTTTGGTAGAAATGAGTTGATTTATTGTGTGTCTGAGACTTCAACCGAGTCATGGGTGCAGTTATGATACTCAAAAATAATACACAATTCGAGCATTTGAATCAGTTCATGAAAAATATACTGAAACGAACATTTGAGTAATATCGAAACATTTTAAACAGTCTTCAGATTTAATTTCTAGAGCCTAAGTAAAATGTTTTCCTTGAGAGTTCTGCTGACGCATTTTTGACTTATGTATATATATTCATGTATATATTTATAAATATATATATATATATATATATATATATATATATATATATATATATATATATATATATATATATATATATATATATATATATATATATATATATATATATATATATATATATATATATATATATATATATATATATTCACTAGCTGACCCGGCAGAAGTTGTTTAAATTATTAAAATGGCTATTGAAAAATATGGGTTGTTGATAGAAGAGTGAAAAATTGAGAGTAATATGAATTTTATATTATAAGTCATGACAAAATAAAAATTAAAATCTTGTCAAAAAATTGAAGTTCATAATTGACAATAGAAAATAGGGGTTGATAGTAAAGGGGTGAAAATTAAGGATTGTATGTATTTTTGAATGCTGTATCATAAAAAAAATAAAACAGAAAAGTCTGTCTAAAAAATAAAAAATTAAATTAAGGGGTGGATGACCCTTAGAATTTAGGGAAATGAAAAATAGATGTTAGCCGATTCTCAGACCTACCCGATATGCAAACAAAATTTCGTAAACATCGGTTGAGCCATTTTGGAGGAGTTTAACTTCTAACACCGTGACACGAATTTTATATATTAGATATATATATATATATATATATATATATATATATATATATATATTATATATATATATTATTATATATATATATATATATATATATATATATATATAGAATATTTGAAAAAACTCTCTTCAAAGGTTAGAGGTTCGCGGCAAAGGAAGGGGGCAGTTATAAAACACAACACAACGTCAATAAAACTCCGTTTTAATAACTGCCCCCTTCCTTTGCCGAGAACCTAAAACCTTTGAAGAAAGTTGTTTAAAATATTATTAAATTACGGCAATACTCCTTATTACTTAACATCACAGATATGGGTTTTTATATATATATATATATATATATATATATATATATATATATATATATATATATATATAAAATTTATTTATTTCAATAGGATTTTAAACAATCCTAATTCTAAACAAATGAGGTGAAATTACTCAAAAGTAGAGCTATCTGTGTTATAACAAAATAATACAAAGATACAAATAATTAGAAAATCAAAAATCATCACGAAAAAAATGTCAAATGCCAAAAATTAAGCAAAATGGCTCAAAATCGGGATTCTCATTTCACAAATCGGGTAAATATCAAAATTCGGTATCAACATTGTCATATTACTTTCGAAAACATTATTTGATGACATTATGTATGTATCCTCATTCTACGAGCATGTAAAATTGCAAGGATTATTGACGTCATGAAACTTTTCAATGTTTTTCTCCTGAATATATGACTCAAGTTTGTTTTTAAAAGCGGCATAAGTTTTTGAGAATAAAATTAATATTATAGGGGAAAGAATTAAAAATTCTTTGGTAAACCATATTTCTTTGGCCAATTGTCTTTCGCTCTAGGTTATATCAATTTGTCCCCTCCTGCCCTGGTCTATATATATATATATATATATATATATATATATATATATATATATATATATATATATATATATATATATATATATATATATATATATATATATATATATATACCTATAACGGAGATTGAATTCTCGTACATCACTTGGTGAAACATCATAAAGATTAAAGTATAAACTTTAAAATAAAACACACTCGGCTTATGTTTCACTATATAAAAATATTTAGATACTGTATTTAGCAGTAACGAATAGTCGACATGTTTCGAGTTATGAACTCATTATCAGGACAGTCTTGAGGGTCAATAAAAACGTATAAATATACTACTTAAGTTTTGTGTATCAGATTTTTTATTTATTGCGTTATCTTCTTTGTTTATGTGAATCATTTCAAGTACTATTCTTTTATTATATTTAGTCTGTCTATCCACAATTTATACATTTTCAAAAATAGATCTACGGTTTTCCTGTAGTGCGTGAGATGTCAAGGCACACCTTCTATTTTAATTGGCGATCACTCTATATATTAATCATTATATATATATATATATATATATATATATATATATATAAATATATATATATAATATATATATATATATATATATATTATATATATATATATATATATATATATATATATATATATATATATATATATATGTATATATATATATATATACCATAAGTTGAAAATTCTAGTTATATGCCGCTTCGTTTTGAGAATTTCACTTTCCATTATGTGTAACTCGACGTATCGTTATAATCTCAATTGCCATTATCAAGAATGGCTACAACTGACTGAGCTGGTGCTTACGAGATCGTCTGCTTCTGTATTCTTGACAGCGCAAGTTGTAACGTGGACTGCTCTGATTGATAGCGTTCTGTACTCGGACTCTCCTCTTATTTATTTGTGTTCGGGATCTACGGCCTTCTGTATCAATTGTGTAAGATCCTGCTGAGGTTAAATTCTGCGCCAACACGTGTAAAGCGAAGTTGAGTAAACCTTTTTATTCATGTTGGCATATTCTTCAATTTCTTTCACATCCGGAACAATTCCTTTTCAAATAGGGGATTATGCCTTGTTGTTTTTGAATTATTAGGAGTAAAAGTGATACTTTTTGTGGCGAGACTGAATTTAGTCGAGTCACAAAAGTGCTTTTCTCCGAATAAAACATGCGATTTTTTTCGCAAACGGTGTTTAAACGATAGAATTAAGATGATATTTTTAAAAAGGATTAGATGTAAAGAAACGTAAAACTAGATTACTTTGCTTAATGGTTTTGTAGATGTCAAGGCAACACAAATTTGACAATTCAACAAAATAATTGTCAGAAACATTTAGAGCCCTTTCACACTTGGATACTGTATCCGAGATACGCGTATCCCAGATACAGAAAATACATGCGTTTATATGTACGTTTTCACACTGCATTCAGCACAGCATACCGTATCGCGATACTAAATTTCTGAATCTCGCTCATTCAGCCGCCGGCGACAGTATCCGAATCCGGGATACCGAATTATCATTGTGGCCTATGGACCTGTTCAGACTTGCATACTTTTGCGATTCAAAAAGCACAATAGCATAGGTGTACAATATTTTTATTATTTATTAGTAGAAGTGAAGTGGAATAGAACGGTTTTTCGATTGTACCATGGAGAATAAAGTTTTTGATAACGAGAAATTTATAAGTTTGGTAGAACCGAATTCTTGTATATGGAATACAAGTAATGAAAATCATTTCGACAGAAATATAAAACAAAAATGTTGGGTGGAAATTACCAAACAGATGTGTGAAAATTTTGAAGAAATGACAATTGTTCAACAAAATCAATATGGTAGGTATATTTATAAAAGTAATTATACAGTGCATTCAAAAAGGAATGAATAAATTCATTAGCTAAATAAATCAAATTATTATATAATTAAAAATTCTCGAAACAAGACGATTATTTGTCGAAAGCTTACTGATTTTTAAAATAATCATCTCAAGATGGATAACAAAAATTAAATGAAATATTTCAATAATATTGTTTATTAGCGATGAATAATGAGTTTATTCGTTAATTTATATTGCTTTTAAGTTTTTACGGATTGCAGTGAAAACCCTTTAGATAAGCGAATTGATGTTTAATTTGTATTAATCAGTGCACTACTATCTAGTAACTGTTCGCAAACTATCAAGTGAATTGTAAGTTACGGAAATAAATTATACATGGTACACTGTAGTTAGGGCCCAGAAATATAATATACCACAGCATAGCGCACTCTTCAATGTCCATTTCATAAAAAGCACCGTACAGCACTGATATTGTACTGATAAAATTTATTTACAAAACTATATTCTAACAAAAGTATCTTGACTGTATCTGGCCTAAATTCTGTATCTCGCATACAGTATCTCGGATACAGTATCCTAGTCTGAAAGGGCTCTTAAAGTCACTTATCTATGCATTATACGACTGTGCGTTTTTGGTAAGTACCCGACTATTAAGAAATGACTTGTTGTATTAAAATATATAACATTTTTTGGATTCGGAACCCAGCTGTACACCACCCGACTTTCTTGATATTGAGGTCAGAGTACAAAAAAGTGTACTTTTCTGTACGCTCACGGCCGGACAAAAAAGTAAAAACAAAAGAACGTCTGTGAAATCAAACTTCAACATTGAGAACTGAGGTTGAAAAAGTCGTCATTTTTTGACGTTTGCGGAAAATAGTTATTTGTTTTACTAGGCACAAAAGCACGAGATTTAATGCCGCGGCTGGTGTTTCATAGGCATTAAATCTGCTTTTGTGCCGTGTGAAACATATAATTATTTTTCCAAATTTGCTCCGATTTCATGAAAAATCATCTTTTTGATACTTATTTTAATAATTATTGCGTTTCATCAAAGGTAACTGGCTTTTCGTTACTATGTTTACAGAATATAAGGTGAATAAGTGAGTGAGTGAGTAAGAAAGGTGAGCTCCTCAAGTTAATCGATTTTACACTGGTCACAAATCAGTTTTATATATCGAGTTTGGTATCATTGTGTTAAGCTAAGTGCAGTGAAAAATTTCACGTTAAAAGTTTCGTTGCATCACAAATACTTTTCGAAATAATAACAATTAGATGCATGTATAATCATCAGCATGGAATAATTATACGCACGGCCTCAACAAAAAGTCGGAAGATTTACTTGTGTTTTTGCGCTCCCAGAAGAAACCCAGATGTTCGAAGCTGATCATTAGTTTCCTTTATTCATATTTTTAATACAGGACCGGCTTTGATAATTCACCATGAATTGTTGCAAATGCAAGTTGGATATAGGAGACGATGATTATTTGGAATGTGACTCGTGCAAGAGACCTATACACAGTCAGTTTGCCTGCTCCGAACTATCAGCATCAGAAATGAAATGCATGTCACTCAGGAAGCGTGTGCTTCGGCTTTTATGTAAGGACTGCTGTAGTGGATTACTTCAAATTCCTTCTATTGTTCAATCTATTGAAGCACTAAAGTCCGAAATTGAAACGCTGAAGCATCACAAGCCTGAACCCGCAAATCTATCTTCGCAAGAGACAGCTATAAACTTCAACGAGATTATTGCAGAAATGACGGAACGCGAAATTCGAAAAAAGAATGTAATGATATTTGGCCTACCTGAATCTGATAATACAGTTGATAAAAATACTGCCTCAGAATTGATAAACGCTGCTGATCCTGATATAGATCAACGTGGAAATTCTAATATTAAAGTATTTAGGTTGGGACACCTGAACGTGAACGCTAATGCACCTAGGCCCCTAAAAATAATTTTGCAATCGCCGGAAGGTGCAATGTCAATTGTTCGTAAAGCCAAAAACGTAAAGGGGATAGCTAAGTTCAAAAACCTTATTATCACATCGGACAAAACCCCTCACCAAGTCAAGCAATACAAATCCGTGAAACAAGAGTTAATTAACCGATTAGCTAAAGGTGAGCAGAATATAAGAATCAAATACGTGAATGGTGAACCGAAAATAACAAAAAACCACTAACAGTGTCTAACCAGGGGTACCACACACATTTCCGCTGCTATTATCAGAATGCCCGAGGCTTAAATACCAAAACTGAAACATTTTATGCAGCTGCATCGGCTGCGGAACACCATCTCATAGGAATTTCTGAAACCTGGATACAGTCTAATATAAACAACTCAGAATTGTTTGGTGAGCAATATCAAGTCTTCAGATCAGATAGAAACCTCAATGCTAACTCAGTGTCAAGAGGCGGTGGTGTCTTATTGGCGATTAGAAACGACTGTGGTGTTACGGAAATAGATATATCGGATTACCGTCAACAGTTCATTAGTATTGATATTATCGGTTGTAGAATAACATATAATCATTACATGCTATTGGTGTTTGTTGTATACATACCACCAACTGCTAATAACTTGCATGTGCAAAATCTATTTGAAACACTTGAATCGCTTGAGTTATTATATGATCAAAATCTGCTAGTGTTTGGTGATTTCAACCAACCACTTTTTATAAATGGAGCATCAGAGGATAGAAATCTCAACTTGCAAAACCTTCAACAATTTATCAATTTTTATGACCTTAAACAGCAGAACAATGTGCTCAATAAATCAGCTCGACTTCTGGATCTCGTACTATCAAACAATTATGATTGTAATGTCATACATGATGACCTACCATTCATTCCCGAAGATGATTATCATCCAGCTTTGAATATTTCTCTGGTTTTTAAGAAACAGGATAGTGGAATTCCGTATGATAACAAGGCACTTTTCTATAATTTTCATAAAGCAAATTTCCCGTTACTGTATTTTTTATTTATGAATACAGATTGGTCGGTTATTGAAAGTTGTACCGAAGTTGACTCGGCAGTGGACACTTTTTATGCGATAATTTATTCAATGTTGGACCAATGTGTTCCTCTCAGACCGAATTTTACTAGTAAATATCCACCCTGGTTCAGCAGGGATATCATTAGCGAGATCAAACGGAAGGATAGATTGTTTCAATCTTTGAAATCAAACTATTCAGAAACTACACGTGATCAATTTAGAAATCTTCGTAAGTCAATAAAAACCAAAATATCACAAGCCTACAAGGAGTATAAACAGAAAGCTGAAAACTCGATCAGAACTGATCCCTCCACGTTTTGGACCTATATGCATAGTAAAAAAGGCACTTCAAGAATTCCGAATGTTTTATTCTTAAATGATAGAGAACTGAAAACCCCTACTAAAATAGTGAATGCATTTGCGGAATACTTTGAGAGTGTGTATGTTCCTTCTGATGGTGATGATTTTAACCTCCCAAAAAAACCAACTAATTTTCCCACAATAACAATAAATTCATTCTCTGAACGAGAGGTTTTGCAATCACTTAAAAAACTGAAACCAAAATTCACAGCTGGAGATGACAAAATTCCAAGCTTTCTAGTAAAAGACTGTGCATACATTCTTGCAAGGCCACTTCAATTAATTTTCAACATGGCCTTAAAGACAGGATGTTTTCCCGATAGATGGAAAGTATCTAAAATATGTCCAATATTGAAATCAGGGGCTACAAATAACATTCTAAACTATCGACCCATAACAATTCTGTCCAACTTTGCAAAGGTCTTTGAAATGTGCCTGTATAACAACATTTTTCCTAAGGTGAGAAATAGTATAACTCTATGTCAACATGGCTTTATCAACAAACGGTCAACAATAACGAATCTCATGTGCTTCACACAAACTGTCAGCACTGCTCTAGATAATCAGCTGCAGATTGATACAGTTTATACGGACTTCTCGAAGGCCTTCGATAAATTGAACCATCAAGTTCTATTAGATAAACTGAGTTATGTTGGTTTCGGGGGTCCACTGTTGCGCTTATTGCGGTCTTATCTTCGGAATCGTACGCTATTTGTTGAATACAAAGGACATAAATCACTCGAATTTACGCCATCTAGTGGCGCTCCTCAAGGAAGTAATCTGGCTCCTCTTTTGTTCTCTCTGTTTATAAATGATATCAATTCAAATATTTCTAGTAACATACTACTCTTTGCTGACGATTTGAAGATTTTCAGACCTATTCAGGCAGCGGAGGACTGTCTTATTCTACAGAAAGAAATTAATTCTATACATGAGTGGTGCATACTAAACAAGCTTCCGCTGAACATTCAAAAATGTAAATTTATTAAGTACACCCTCAAACACAACAATGTACAGTTTGACTATGCAATAAATGACATCATATTGGAACAAGTTACAGAAACTAAAGATTTGGGCATCATTTTCGATCAGAAACTCAGCTTCACGTCACAAATTAATCAAATTACATCTTCTGCAAAACGAATGCTTGGACTTATTTTCAGGACGTGTAAAGACTTTCAAAATCAAGAATGCTTTATAACACTTTTTAATGCTTTTGTCCGATCCCGTTTGGAATATGGCTCCCTAATCTGGTCGCCTATATACAATGTGCATATTCAACAACTAGAATCTTGTCAAAGAGTTTTTATGAAATACATGGCATACAAACTGGATGGAGTATACCCATCCCAAGGAATTGATAATAGAGTGTTGCTAAATAGATTTTCCCTCTTATCCTTGGAAAACAGAAGAACATATTATGCTTGTATCTTCATTTATAAATTGATTCATAATCTGATAGACTGTCCAGATTTGTTATCTCAATTAGATTTTCACGTTCCGAGACTAAGTAGTAGAAGCGAAATGTGCTTCTATTTACCTCTGCCAAGAATCAATGTTTTAATAAAGTCCCCAGTTTACAACATTTGTAAAACTTATAATCGTTTCTCTTCAGAATGTGATATTTTTGTTGTTCCATTTAGATGCTTCAAGTATATAATTCGTAACAAGTTAATTAATATGCAAGTATAACTACAATCTAATTGCAACCTCTCCTCATCCATCCTGTAGGGGTGATATATATGCATTGTGTTCAAACTCTCTGTGTCCAAGTCAATTAGAATTCTACAATATATATTATTTTATTGTTATTTGTATGGATCACTGTATATTGTAAGTTGTTCTGTTGGCCTGTTGTTATACTTATACTCATTTATAACTGTAAACCATACTATGTCTGTCTTATAATTGGGATTACTCCTGTTAGACAATAACCTTTTTTTTTTTTACCGGTGATGACCTTTTGTAATAAAATCAGTTTTTCATTTAAAAGTCGATAACTTTTACTGCCTAGGCAGAAAAAGTGGACTTTTTCTGCCTAGGCAGTAAAAGTATCCCTTTTAGGCATATTTAGTGTCATTAAAAAGCTAGATTTAATGTCATTTGGAGAAAAAATATATTTTGCATTCTGTTTCACTTTTTTCATCGATAGAGGTTCTGCAATTTCTTTGTTTATTTCAACTATATATTTATATTCACAACCCTGTAGGTTGCTGTGTAGGGTATTTATTGTTCGTAGAGCTTTGTTAGTAGCATAGGTATGATGTGGGCAAATTATGTCTCTGATTTTATCAATTAGGGATTTTAAAAGAGGGAAGTGCCACTGTTCTTTCATTAACTCCTGAAATCTTATTAATAACGTGTTTGAAATGTTGTTGATGTGTGCTCGATAGTGCTTCTAGTTTGAGTTGGGAGGATGTCAGAAAACTCGAGATCCGTGCCACACATGATGGAAGCTCTTCAAAGAGATCATCAGTATTGTCCTGTCCATCGACCGAGTGGACAAAAAACCCGAATCCACATATCCATCTCATAGTTTCTAAAAAGGGCACTAATGATATGAGAACAAATTATTGCGTCATTTATAGAAAATCGATACGTATCTTACTTCAGCTCAAACAGAAATGCCAATCGCCGAAAACTCATGTCACCCATAGGATGTAATGAGTTGCAGAACTTCACATCTATGGGTTTCTGTTTGAACTGAAGTGAGATACCTATCGCTTCCCAATGGATGGAGTTGTGATTTGGCCGAATGTCATTAGTGCTTCTCTAATGATCTCAACGTCGAAGCTAGAAGAAGTAATGAATATTGTTACGTCTAATTCGATCTATACTTTCCAATTAAGCCAAGGAACTAGATGTAGTAGTTCAATATTATTTTGAATTGAGAATGACTTAATTTCAGCATGCCACCAGAGAAATGTGTAAGATTGTAATGCTATTTTAACAATATATTTCTGAAGCAGAAAAGTCTGCATGTTTCTAACATAAATATTCTGAAATTAAATAATTTTAATACTGAAACAAGACTTTTTGAGCTAACATGAGAATAATTAACAATACGAAAATTAAATAGCGAATTAATTACTTTTTGAGTTCTAAATTTTAGTCTCCAAAATGAAAATTACACTTTGTCAAATTGCAAGGCCACTTTTCTGCATTTGCCAGTGTAACCAGAAATCAAAGGTGTCGTCTCTCACTTGGTTCCACTTCGGATTTCTCCTTCTCACAATGAATAGGGGAAAATCTTCGATGAATCTGCATAATATTTATCGAATGTTCTTAATTTGAAGCCTAACCCAAGAAATCTTTCTACTATCGTAAAGTATCAACCAAACTTAATTTAACAATTAGTATTTAATTCGCTGTACCTAAACATAATGATTCTCATCATACCGTTCTTATCTCAGTCGGCAAAAAACACAGTGTGTATGGAAATACGGTTAAAAATGTAACAATTTTTATGATGGAAACAATATATTATAATATATTACTTGAACCTTGGCAAATATACATGAGTAAAGTATTAACTAAAGAGTCTAATCGACTTCTCATAAGGCTTATGCACATTGGACAACCATGATGGCGCCACCACATGTTACGGTAATGTATGCAGATAATTGCAAGTTGTGGTTTGGTGGTGTGACTGCTCACACTACCTGATACTCATGGCTGCGATTTTTGCGGCCACCAGTTCATGACGTTATCACATCACTGCATTGCTTGTTATTGAGCAATGCACACTTCAACTTCTAGCAACGCCACCAGTCTAGTAAAGACATACAGGATCAGTTCTAATACATTTTACACAGAACGATTTCTAATGGAATTTGAGAGAAGACCTGTCATGTGGTGAATGACTTCGAAATTTTATGCCGACAGAAATCCTAGATGGAGCTAGTCAACATCATTATTTTCTCACTCTCACCTTAATGTAACGAGCAGCTTCTCTCCAGGAAATACTATCCTCAGATTCGTCTTGGTTCTTGAAATTTATCTTTCGAGCAGTTTAGAGGTTTTTCGAAAGTTGCAACAATAGTTTTTGTTAGTATGAGGCTTATCTGGGTTATTCATGAGATCAACATAGTTCGTATAAAATATAGCACCTGTAGTCCGATCAGGCAAAAATGAATGTATTTTATATTTGAAAGTTTCAGGGTTTCTATCAATGCAGAAATACTTACACCAACGCACCTGCTTCTTTGACGTTCTAAGTGTAAGTACCATTTCGGTATTAGTTAGTTTTTACCAGTGTGCAAATATACAGCCACTGTGGTGGTGACAGTTATGGTGACGCCAACGTGGTAAACTTTTGTGAAAAATCCTTCTTAAATCAAACAGATAAAATATTTTAATTTTGTATTGATTGGGCCGATATATTATAAAATTAATTGTAGTGATTGTGATAAGTTTTACATTGGTAGAACTCTCAGACCAGAATTTCAGAACATAAACGTAGCTTTGTTAATCAAAAGTCGGATTTACATTATACAAACCATTTAATCACACATTCAGTTTTGACTTTAAAATATTAAATACTGGAAGTAGGGGAATTAACGTAATTTTCTAGAATCATTACAGAAAAATAAATACTAACATACGGGTCTCCTATTGAATGGCCAAATCTTTTCAAAATTACCGAACTACCTGACTAACAGTTCAGATATAAGGTTTTTCCTATTCTACTAATTATTTGTAACCAGACCTCTATTTACCCTTCATAAACAATTTATTATCCATTTATTTCTTATATTCGATATAACGGAGAAACATATTTAGTTTGCAATCAGCATCTGAAGAAGGTGTAGTTTCACCAAAATGTGCGTCAGTCGTTATTTTATCTAATAAATGTGTGAATTTTTATTACTAACTATTGTTTTATAAAAATACGGTTCACCATAAGATAAGTAATAATCAAGCTACCAAAATTTTGTGAATGTTTATTGTCTTTTTTACCTTTCTTACAGTTTGAGTAATGTTGCGAAATTTACTACTCTAACTTCTCTTCGCGTCTATCTAACCTGCAGAACATTTTAGCTGATGAGAATGATTTTCGATTGGAAACTTCATTAGAAAACAGTCTCTCAGAGTTCACAACCAAATCCCATTCCAAGCTTGCATACTCCGAACACCTCTCCAAAACTTTGCCTTTCGATGAATCAAGAAATACTTGTGACAAGTCCAAGATTACTCTAGCTACTTTGTTCGCCTACCTATAACGCAAAGTTAGATTGCCTGAATTCACGAGGAATCTACTAAACGAAAAGATAAAACCCTGTAGAGTTTGAGGATGATGAAGTTCCACCGAGAAATCGTGTTTATTATCCGGTATTCGTTTAAGAAAAGAATGTTACAAACACCGATTTCTAATTCAATTTGAATTGAAAAATCAGAGTCACTTCGATTTCAATTGAATTTGTGCGAATGTATCAGATATTCTATACTGGTCAGAAACTGATGTTATTTTTATATTTGTGTATTGGAACAGTAACACTTTTTTATCTAAAATCCTGTGTGTTGAGTTTCGATACACTACAATAGTCTATTATATTCTAGAAAATAACGATGAAAAAGCACAGATATACAATCAATATAACATAACTGGTGAAACATAAAATACAAATAAGAAAACAGCATTCGATATTACAGTCCCCTAACTTAAAAGCGCATAATGATTGTAGGTGTTTGGCTATCACCAATAACAGTCAGTCAACTATTTATTTAGCTGTAACATTCTCGAATAGAAATATGATAACATATTTTCTCCACGATCATCACAGAATTCGTCAATTCTGATATCAAATTTGATTAGAGAATGCTGGAATTCTCTCTCTTGAGATTGAAGAAATATTCTGCAACACCTCTGCCCCATGCAATTTAAATGTATTTGCTTTCTCTCCCTTGTAATAGAATAATATTCTCACACTGGCTAGCAATAATGACATTAGCCTTGACGCAGTTGATTGTCATCGTAGTGGCAAATTTGAGTAAGTGTCAAAATTATTGCTGTCATGTTTTCATTCGAAAATATAATAAGTATTATGGATTTATGCAGTGATTTAGAATCAGAGTGTGAAAATACGCCACCACACTGGTCATTGTTATCGGAGGACGTCAGCTAATGTGTTAGTGGACACAGGAGCAGATATGGAAACACTGAAAAGGCATGGGAGGTGGAAGTCTTCTCAAGTGCCAGAAGGATACATGAAAAATTCGGTGCAAAATCGAATAAATAAAGCTAATAAGTTAGTCTCATCAATTACTGGATCTAATACACCGCTAATCATGCCTTCCACTTCAAATTATGTGACTGTTTGTTCATCTTCTACAATCCACGCAATTGTTGAAAATTTTTCCAATAATGCACCAGTTTTCATTTCGAGAACTGTACAAATATAAAAATTAATACAAAGTAGAATGTTTCTTGAATTATTGAGTGTTTACCTAATATAATTGTGATTGAGTTCTGTAATATAAATTATCTTTTGTTCGTTTTCATATGAAAATATTATTTAAAATTTTCGATCGTGGAGAAAGTATAGTCTACTACTCGGTTAGAATGAAAATTCGTGATGCTCGTGGTTCCTCACGCTCGCCTTCGGCTCGCGCTCGGAACTTTTCCACTCGCATCGAATTTTCATTCTAACCTTGTTACAGAATATACTATTATAACACTCCTCAATAAATATCCCGCATTTGGTATTCTGCATATACCTAGTAGATTCGTTGAATTTTTTTTAGCGAAAAACGTGAGTTACAAATTTTAAGACAAAATATGAAGATTAGTTCAATGAAAGATTTGTATATATATATATATATATATATATATATATATATATATATATATATATATATATATATATATATATATATATATATATATATATATATATATATATCTAAGAATATATGTTTCGTTTTTCTTGGCAATATCAGGCTATTGGAGTTTTTAAACTGATTTTGATAAAAAATTCACGTTTCTTATTAAATTTCTCTTCAAGTGCCTTACCCGGTTTCGGGTGGAGGCGACCTCTCTACATTTATACGTGTTGTGCGTGATACAGTGATACACGAATAGAATGCACATACAGTTTTACGACGGTTCCGAATGACTTTATAGAAAGTTTTTGCAAATCAGAATACTTCTCGGTGGTTTGCTATTGCCTTCCGAGAGGTGGCTCCGCATTAATTCGTTGGTTCGGCCGGGATTCGATCCGCCGACCTTCTGTTCAGTAGTCCAACGTACTGACCACTGAACTACGAAGCCACAAGACAACTACTTTTTTTCACGTAATGAAGAAAACATGTTATCAATTATTTGATTCTGAAAGAAATTTAGGACTTTTGGACGAATCAATAGGTTAAGAGAGAGGCAACCACCTCTGTTTCATTGTATTTCTGAGGTTATGGCAGGCTTAACGCGTGATATTCAGTCCAAATCAGCAGTCAAATCTGCTAATATTAGACGGTAAATAAAACCATAGAAACCCCTACCACAGTAATATTGAAAAATATGTTCTTTATAATTTGATTTGAAGATTTGTCTTTAAAAATACATTACTCGTAATTTTGACATTTTCCAATATTCTAGAAAATATTAATATTGTTGACATGATTGAAGGTTTTTGGATTACTTGAAGATTTGGATGGTGTTAAAAACTTAAATGGGCTTCTGTTGTTTGAGAAAACAAATAAATACTACTCTTTCGACATATGGGAGATACTATTGTTGTGCGATGTGAATATTGTTGAGAATTTTATGCTCAAACCAACAACAGTTTCAATAATATTCACGAAAAACTGTCTTACATATGTAGCTTCCAATACTTTTGTAACCTGTCAAACTTGAAATACCAACCCGTAGACTTTTCCTTTATACCTTATGTTTCGAAAATTGAAAATATTTCACAGTATATTTCAAGTTCAAAAAAAGTAAAAGATGTTTCTAATATTTCGTTGAAAATAATATTGCAAAAATCTAATCAATAATCCAATCAGACAAAAACTGAAGGTTAAAATAAAACTATGAGTAAAAATTGAAATTAATATTGCAGTATAGTTGAACTTCATTGAATGAAAACATTATGAATGTTTTAGTATTCAATTTTAAGTTTTCATAAATTCAGATAATAAAAATAATGAAAAAAGCTGGTGAACAGTCAGCTCAGTAACTTCGATAGTATCTCGTCGAGATGCGATACGAATGGAAACGTTGAAAAACAACGTTAAATAGCAAATCGAAATGAAATTTAGTATAACAAATTGAATATTAATTTATTTTTCCGTCGACCTCTAAATAGAAGCTTACTTTAACGTACACGAAATTCATCATTAATGACCCATTTTAATGTGCAATTTCTCCTATTTTAATGTATGATTGTCATGGGCAACCAAACACAGAAGTATTCAGCACGGAATAGTTAAATTATTCTGTGTCTGTACTGTTATTCCACAGAGAAAAGGAATTCATAATTCAAATCGAAAAATTTAACTCTATACAAAATAAAGTAGAAACTGCGGAAAAAATTTTATGCAATAATCGTTCGAAAGTAAATAACACTTCAGCTTCCACCAGTTCCACATATTCCTTATCAGATATTGTAGGTAATGTTAACTATTCAGAATGTCACATGTCTAATATTCCATCTATGAATTTCTCAAATTGTTCCATCGGGAGCATAAATATAAATATATCGAAATGAACATAGAAATTTATATTGTGTCAAGTGTATCTGTCATGCAAAATAAAAATTTATTTCAATCAAGAATTTATAATCAATTCATAATGAGGCCGACGGAAAAATCTTGTAATAAACTCGTTTATTAATGTAGCGATTAATGGTCTCGAACTATTAACGCGCTCGCTCCGCTCACGCGTTAAAATATCTCAACCATTAATCGCCGTCATTAATAAACTAGTTTATTGAATAACTATTTCCGTCGACCTCTAAATAAAAGCTTACTTTAACGTACACGAAATTGATCATTGATGACCCATTTTAATGTGCAATTTATCCTATTTTAATGTATGATTGTCATGGGCAACCAAACACAGAAGTATTCAGCACGGAATAGTTGAATTGTTCTGAGTCTGTACTGTTATTTCACAGAGAAAAGGAATTCATAATTCAAATCGAAAAATTTAACTCTATACAAAATAAAGTAGAAACTGCGGAAAAAATTTTATGCAATAATCGTTCGAAAGTAAATAACACTTCAGCTTCCACCAGTTCCACATATTCCTTATCGGATATTGTAGGTACCTAATGTTAACTATTCAGAATGTCACATGTCTAATATTCCATCTATGAATTTCTCAAATTGTTCCATCGGGAGCATAATATAAATATATCGAAATGAACATAGAAATATATATTGTGTCAAGTGTATCTGTCATGCAGAATAAAAAATTCATTTCAATCAAGAATTTATACTCAATTCATGATGAGGTCGACGGAAAAATCTTGTAATAAACTCGTTTATTAATGTAGCGATTAATGGTCTCGAACTATTAACGCGCGAGCGGAGCGAGCGCGTTAATATCTCAACCATTAATCGCTGTCATCAATAAACTAGTTTATTAAATAACTATTATTCAAAAAAATAAAAATTCACGCGTACTAATTGCGAAGCAGGTAAAGTTGCTATTCGAATGGAATAGTCTTCCCGAAGTGCAGCGCGGTTGAGAAAAAGAGTTGAAACCCACAAAGGATCGTATTTCAATATGTACTATGAATGAGTTATCAGTTGTCTACCATTTTAAGATTAGTTTCCAATTTTCTACATCTAGAAATTTTTTTTATGATTAGAAAAGACCAGATTTGATTCATGTCCCAATATTTTTGTCCAGTCCTCAGGCTCAATTGACTTCCTCTTCTATACACCTTCCAACTTGTTTTTAATTAAAATAGAAATGTCGGAACATTATTTATACCATACGAAAGCAAGATATACGAGTGGAGGTTGTAATAAAGAAAAACTCCATTTCAATCCAATTTCCGGCGTAAGGATTATAGCGTATAAAAAAAGCAATAACATGGAGATGTTTCGCTTCAAATAACTTCGCTAAGAGTATATCAAAATATTTGGATTCTCTGTAGGATATTTACAAGGAAAGAATGTTTTAAATTGAACTATCAATATTTAATTGAAAAACCGGAAGAGCCAAGTAGTACAGAGTAATGTAAATTCCTGAAAATATATATTCATCAATCTCGTCTCATACTTAACTGCAATTAAAATTTTTTGTTCCAAGACCGCAGAATTTCATTGTTATTTTTAAATATAATCGAACATTTTATGAACACACATTGTTGTAGAATTAACTTGAAATAACTGATATGAAAGGTTCAAGAAACCTATCTGGATTATAAATAATGATAGCTAATAATATGACTTTTGAATTGAATTGGCATTTACTTGGTGAATGTTCATATTCATAACTTTATGAAGAAATAAAAAACACTAACTTTTCACAGGTTGGAATAAAAATCTATTGAGTTTCGTCATAACATTGACTTAATCTCGTACTAAACTATGGTATTACAAAACAATCTATTAATACGAAAATTGAATATAACAGAAGGGTTCCTAGAGAAACTAAATAACAATAAGCAATTCATTCAGAGCTATTAGTACTGCAGTGGCGGCTCGTGAGGTTTTGGTTTGAGGAGGCTACAAGAGGTGTTAAAAAATACACCATAGGCGAAAATTTTTAAGATTTCAAGGTCAACCGCCTTATAATTTAAAGAAAATCAAAGTAAAACAAGCACCCTAAGCTATTACTTTGTTTTCACTTTCGAGTGTCTACCTTGAGACCTACAACTCCTATTTTCTTTCACAAAATAGGTACCTACCTACCTACTTAACGAATTTTTTAACAGCTGGTGAGAGCAAATGAAGAGTTATTATATATTTTTAAGGATTAGCGGGAATCTGCGATCTTTAACTTTAGCAAAATGATCTATAATATCCTCATAAAATTTTTGTCTTTCGCCAAAAGTTTTACCAATTCCTTTTCAATAGACAACAAACTAATATTTTTCAAACGATCATGGCTCATTGAATTTCGTAAATAAGTTTTAATTCTCTTAAGAGTGGAAAACGAGCGCTCTACGGAAGCCGATGTCACCGTGATAGAAACAATTAGACATAAGAGTTTATAAACTTGGGGTAAATCTTGATTCAAATCATTATCAAAAAGGTATTTAATAGTCCTCACATGATTTTCATTTTGCCCCAAAATTTCATTGTCATTATAAACAACACACAGTTCACTTTTTATGGCCACCTTATCAAAAAAAGTGTATTTTTGACATAAATTTTCCAAAAGGTTATCTGGAAAATTAGCCGAAAATCCGGTAAACAAATTTTCATTGAGTAAGTCGAAGAAATACACTTCTTTCAAATCAGAGAACCTTATTTCTATTTGACCCCTAATAGTATCCAAAATTTCATAAAATATTTGCTTATAGTGAAGCTCCATATCTGCGTAACTGAATTCCTTTCGTTTTGGGCTAAAGTGAGTCGTATCATGAGTAGTTTGAAATACAGAAAATAGTTTTTTAAAATAAACTTCTGCACGAAATTCTGAAATTTTTTCCAAAAGAAACTTGAGCCGATTTCGTGAGTAAATTACATCTGAAAACTTGTGCTGTAAGATTTGAAAAACTATTTCTGTTTGTTCAAAAATCAATTTAAAGATGTTTAAAGAATATATAAATTCCTTATCTTGTGAGTAAGATATTAATCCGCGTGCTGTATTTAAAGTTACCTTATCGGTGAAAAATTCCTCACTTTCAACTAGGTATAGAATTAAATCCTCAAATCCTAAGCGGCCCCAAACAGAGACATTTTCACTTTCAAAAAGTAAACACTGCCAACAAAATAATTTATTATTTACCTGTGATCCGGTTAGGCAAGGATGTCTCTTATAATTCTTTGTATTAAAACCGCGGTTTTGTTTTCTGTTACGCTGCACCAAATTGTTTTCAGGGGTAGGTCGCAATATTTTTATCAAAACTTTATCCTCATAACTTAGTGCACTAAAGTTATGAGATAACAAATATTCCACTAAGTCACCATTGAAATTTTTGAAATTAACATCAGTAATCAAACTCATTTTAAAACAATACGCGAGCTGTTTTTGGCGGCCATTAGACACTACGAATAACGATCACACTACGATTCAATCAACGAATTCACTCGATGTCACGCGAAATTCTATAGTTGTGATTGGTCGACATTGTATGAGACTGGAATTTATCGGTGTTGCCATTTACATGTGTTTTGCTTTTCTATTGCAATGAAGTATTCATTCGGAGTATTTGCACCATTGTTTGCTTTTCTGTGGCAGACATAATGAACGTTGAGAATATACCTTTCTAAGCCTTCCGCAGCGTTGCCACAAATCTTGAAATGAATGAAATGCATTAAATGTAAATACCTTCTATCTTAATTAATAAATTATATTATATAATGTAGGTTGAAAGGAAGGTAGGTGCATAAAATAATATGATTTTGATTAATATGAATATGCTGAATGCTGACTATTCAATATAATATATTAGTGATACACGGAATATTATTGAGGAGGCTTAGCCTCCTTAGCCTCCTTTGACTAGCCGCCCCTGATTAGTAGGTACATTGAACAGATTAAGGAGAAGAGAACGGTTTACTAGGTTTCCGGAATTTTTATATTTATTGATGTGAAGGGATTCCCAACAGTTGGTTTTATGGAGACTATTTTCTAATTGTAATATATTATAATTGTGATTAAAGGTATGGTTTTCTTGAATAAGATGGCACGCATAATTAGAGTCAGTTTTCTGCTTATATAGCTACGTTTTTTTCCTCTGAATGAGGCTGAAAAAAAAATACAAACCTGCAATTTCAGAAGTTTACCCACTTACATCTGAGAAAAATAGAGTATTTAACAGTTTAACATACTTGGGCAAACCTTCCGAAAACCTGAAATTGTTTTTTTCATAAACAAAATTTCAAAAAGTCATATAAAACCAACAATAGCATTGGAAAATTGATTTAGAACAACAAATCAAAAATTCATAGAGATGAACATTACTGGTGTTTATAGACTCGACTGTAACGACTGTGAAAAATTCTATATAGGAGGTACAATTAGAAATTAAAAAACTCGAATACACGAACATCAACGTAGCTATATTAAGCTGAAAACTGACTCTAATTATGCGAGCCATCTTATTCAAGAAAACCATATCTTTAATCACAATTATAATATATTACAATTAGAAAATAGTCTCCATAAAACCAACTGTTGGGAATCCCTATACATCAATAAATATATAAAATTCCAGAAACCTAGTTAACGACCAGATTGAACTAAACCCTTCTCCTCTCCTTAATCTGTTCAATGTACCTACTATTACATTACTTATTGTTATTTAGTGTCTCTAGGAATCCCTCTGTTATATTCAATTTTCGTTTAAATAGATTGTTTTGTAGTACCTTAGTTTAGTACGAGATGAATTTTTATTCCAACCTGTGAAAAGTTAGTTTTTTTATTTCTTTATAAAGTTATGAATATGTCTTTTTTCTGTTAAATTTATTTTCTATCCAAACTTGACTACTTTTCTTCTAACAACTGTTTGTAACTAGTAAATCTAACAATATTCATAGAAAACCATATTTCACATTCTATTCCCAACAATTTATTGTAGAAGGCATACTAAACGAAATTCAAACGTATTTGCGTGGAAAAACATCGAAATATGCAACATGTAACAGAAGCTGGCAAATATGATAGCCACCTAATGGTGTGAAGTGTCATGAATATTCGATGCTTGTCGATCATATTTGTTCTGGATGAAAATACCTGTCGATTCTGATTAATGGCACTGTGATGCGTTTTCATGTTATAGGGGCTCGTCTTATGAATTATAAGTTGGTTATGAGGGTTTACTATCGTTGCCCATTAGTCAATGGATCGTAGAATACTGAAGAGCTCATTGATGGAGATATCAGTCTGTCTAGTGGTCCATTCGTGTGAGATACAGGTATTGAAGTTCCTAACACTATCCTTTGAAGTGTTGGTGGGAACGCCATTTCGTCGCAGCTTATGAAACTGTTTCTGCTGGGAGGTTGATTTGGCCAACCATTTTATATATATATATATAAATATATATATATATATATATATATATATATATATATATATATATATATATATATATATATATATATATATATATATATATATATATATATATATATATATATATATATATATATATATATATATATATATATATATATATATAAAATTAATGAATTATTGTTTTCATATAGAACAAATGTTTTGGACCACATAACTTACACGAATAATGATAACAGTGGTAACAATAAAATAGTCTTTCGTTTTTACCTAATATACTGGATTCAACAAACAGAATAACAAAAAGTTTCAATGAACAAAAGCATATAAAAAAAGCAACAACAAAAAATTAAAAAACAGTAGCGAAGTTGTATTCAAAGTTAAAAGACCCTATACCAGATATGTTGAAATCAAATATAATTTATCAGATTGAATGCTTGGACTGCAACCAAACATACGTGGGACAAACTTTAGTAGATTGGCACTTCACGAAAGTGATGTCAAAAAAAGATAACCAAAGGTGTGCTCTTGCAATATATGGCAATGAACAATCACACTGCGTAAATTTCAATGATGTAAAAATATTAGACACGGAAAGAAATTATGAAGAACAATGTGTTTTGGAAATGATATATATAAAAAAAGACCAAGAAAATAGGATTTATAAAAAAACACACGTACAAAATCTGCGCCCTATATACACATTTCATACCTACTGACGTATTCAAACGCGCCATACTTTGATGGACCGGTAGATGAGTAACTGAGACCAAATTGTAAAACTTCAAACAGATTTGTTTGACATTTGACAGATTAATGTAAAAATTAGAAACTTCTTTCTGTATTTTTAGATTAGGTTTATTAACGGTTTTAAGTACCTATTTGTTAGTATTATATATTAATTGGTCCAAAATTAATAGTTAGATATATTTGGGATGACTAGGTACTGTTTATTTTTGTTTTTTATTTTGCTGATTCATTTCTGAGCAGATTTGTAACCTCACATTGGTGAGTGAACTTTCAATTTGAAGAAACAAGTTCTGGCTAATTGAAAATCTGACTTGTATGCAACGAATTGATGAAAAATGAGAAAATAGAGAGGACACACGGAACTCTGT
Source organism: Cynegetis impunctata (assembly GCA_030704885.1). Classification (NCBI taxonomy): domain Eukaryota; kingdom Metazoa; phylum Arthropoda; class Insecta; order Coleoptera; family Coccinellidae; genus Cynegetis; species Cynegetis impunctata. The sequence continues at coordinate 413,519 of JARQZK010001462.1, read as the reverse complement.
TGAATTTAAAGAAAAAATTTAATTCTTATCAGATAGGGGAATTGTGCTTAAAACGACAGGTAAGATGACATAGTGCTGATATATGTTCAAATATAGGTGACACAAGCTCCTATACGTCGTTTACACATTTGCTTAAAGGTGGCGTTACCACTCAAAACTCACGTGAGTGTTACGCTTACGTTATTTGTTGGTTGTATGCTTTGTTACGATTTCGTTGCTCGAAAATATAATTTTGCTGAAAGTGCTTGTCCCGATAAATTTATCTTAGAAAAGTTCTGTTTGTGTTTGAGTATTTTCATAAGAGCTGTGGTTAATATGCGTTATGAATACTAAGGAATAATGATAAGAACATGAAAATTGGAACGTACAAAAGGTGTCAAACACTTTGTACCTCGTAGGGCAAGATGACAAAGCAACCGTCGGCTCAAGATAACATAGTATGTCATCTTACCCTTAAGTACTTTACGTTAAGTGGGAATATTTCATAAAAGGTTTTTTCAGGATTACTGGCAATTATCAACGCAAATCCACGCGTCAGTCGTGGTCAAAATAAGATATGGCGAAGGCCATTGAAAGCGTCGAACAAAACAAGATCTAGAGGCTTAAGGACTCATAAACATTCAACTCATCTGGAGCAGAAAAAGGACAACAGATAATGGACAATATACTTCATTTTGAAGAGAGATTTTTCAGAGTTTAGCACCATTGATGTCATAAAATTGGCATATGAATTCGCAAAAATGGCAAGATTGTCTAATAGATTCGAATAGAATAAAGCCTTAGAGTTCGAAAGCAGATGATTATCCTTCAGGATTATTGTGATGCCGAAGCTGAAGAAGATTTTACGCAGGACTCTGATAATGATGATGATGATGAGTTCGACGCTCCTATTGCAACGATTCATCTATTAAATCTAAGTCAGGAGAGCACTGGGTATGATGCCAATTATGTAAGATGTGTTGCCATACTTTATAGTCTATGTGCTGGCATTGAACCAAGAACTAAGCTGTTCAAATGTGAATTGTGCACCGCTAATTGGATATGTCAACTTAGACTGTGTGTGTGTGTGTGTGTCATCTAATACACATGAACATTAGTGTTTTTTCAATATATTTCAATTATTCAATTTTGTAGAGATTTATTTTGGATTTATTTTTGTGCTTCGTCAATAAACGTTTTTAATTTGCTACATTGAAATTATTGTATATTATCTATCACTTTTTAAATATTTGCCTCAAAACAAAAAGCATGTCATCTTAAACACAATTCCTCTACAGGAGATTGCAAGAATAATTCAGAATATCAGAGTGTCTTTAATTATTTTTTCCGTCAACTGACTAACTTCCTAGGTCTTTTTTCTAATTTAAACTGAAGCGTTCATTTACTAAACGCAATACCGTTTCAAATATTGAACCTTTCTTACGAAAAATTCACAAATATTCATCATCTATCTATTCAAAGTTACAAAGTTTACAGAAGTAATTAAAACTTCCGGTTTCACTTACACCAGAAACGTGAAATTTCTTCAAATTATCTCTGTATAATGATATCATCGCTTTCATTTTTTCTTGCAGCCATTGTTTTTTTGTCCAGACAAATTCCAAAAGCGGGGAAACTTCAGATCTATCTGCCTAAAATTACATCCTGCGGGTGACAGTTTATTTTGGAGAAATGAAATGGAAATGGAAATGAGAAGGAAGGATCTCGAATTGGCCCAAATGATCTGCCAAATAATTCTGGGTCCCACAAAAACTATTTCTGATTTGAGACGCCTTTAACAGATAAAATGCTTTCTCAAAGCATCAAAGGTGTTAACAGATAATTAGTAGATTTTATATTTTCACATAAAGATTGATCGGGAGAGAAAAAAAAATTGTTTGTGTCAGCTATATTGAAAGATATAAAAAACTGACTCGAAAAACTGTGCACAGTAACACTTTATATGAATAAATAAACTACAATCTAAAATAAAAACTCAGATTGACGGTTGGGATGCTGTTGTATCATATATACCTATAAATACATCAACTGTTGCTTGTATACCATAATACATTTATGCGGTGTAAACTACAACAATGATTTCAATTACATAATATCAAATATAAAAGATATATTCAATTGATCAAGCATACAATCATATATACTTATATTAAATAACAGACAACTATTTGAGAATTCAATTGATAATAATAATATAATTAAAATTCCACATGTTTTTCAGATTTTTCTTCTTCATTATTCATTATCCTGCAAATCAGTTTTTTTATATCTTTCAATATTTTATCAACTTCAATCACTCAATAATTATGTTTATTGTGCACAAATATAAGTATCACTAGATATAAATACTTAAACATGCATAAACTGTTGGAAAGGAAGGAAACACGTGTTTCATTCCTCCCTGAAGTATACCACTATGCAAATAATTGTTACAGTCACGTGAATTTAACATCACATTGTGCTAATGTTCTTCCCTTTTTTCCTCTTGTTTTCATCACATGCACATCTTCACAACCGCTTGTGCCCAGCTTAGGGCTGTTAACTTTTGTGATGTTACAACTGAACTTCTCAGCGATGTTAAAGCGCTGCTTTTTTACATTACTGTGATGTTACTAGAACTTCCTCAAAAGGAAGTCTTTATAATGAACTAAAAGCAACATTTCTGTTACATTCAGAAATGCCTTTTAACATCTAGTACATGTTGATGCAATGTCTATGAAACAACATCTTACCAATGAACTGAATGCAACATTTCAAAAACGATACAGTATATTCTTTTAGATGTTGTATGGATATTACTTAAACCTCTAAATAATATACCTCAAACATTCTAGATTACATCCTATAGATGTTTCAGCAAATACACGGTGAACAACTAAAAACGCCGGCTACCGGCCATATCTCAAAAAAGAATCATGATTCAACTTTAAAAAATACCTCAAGGAAAATGAACCGGAAAAATATTTTTGTGTTACTGAAATATACACTAGGGAATGGAAAGAACACTTAAAAACATATAATAAGGTGATTATCACCAAGAAAGAAAAACTAAAGGTATGCTAAATATACAATCATAAAGATTTCAAAAGTTGCATTTTTAGGTCACCTTTTGGTATATGTCTTTCTTGGAGATAATCACTGTATTATGATTTTGAGTGCTCATTCCACCCCTAGTGGATATTTTAGAAACTCATAAATATTTTCTAGCGATTTTTCTTTCCAAAAGCTAAAGTTTTTTATTTGTACCAATATTCTTTTCTGAGATGTGGCCTACAGCCGTTCTTAGTTGTTCATTTAAAATAAAAAAGCAATAGAAGATCTAAATAGTATATTAACTATTGATAAATAGAACACTGAAAATAAAAATGAAACAAATCCAGCCTTAAAATAAATATCTTGTCCAGAAAAAGAAATCCAACCTAAAAACAAATATCCTGTCCGGGAATCCAACCTAAAAAAATATAATAGTGTAAGCATATTACATAACAAGTGTGGAAAGTGATATATGACACATCTTAACAAAAATTGAATTTGTGTGAAACTGTATTATATCAAGCTGTAGTTGCTATAACGTAACACGATTTAAAACTGAATTGATAAAGATTACTGATACCTTATAGCTGGTTTACAGAATATTCATTAGAATAATTTTTTAATATTAAAACTATAAAAATTTCAAACTATCTAAACTTTACGAAACGTTACGGTATATCAACGGTATATTCCTCCACCCGGACTTTCAATGTTGAATAGCCGATTAAAGTATTAAAATGAGTTTATTTAAGTTATAATAATTATTATTTTGGAATAAGTACTCACCGATAACTGTTGTTCGTCCATTATAACAAGAAAATGCTTTCACTGAAATAAAACCGCGAAACTGAAAAGGACGCTGCCACCACTTATAACCTACTTGCACGCCACGATCCGCCATATATCATGGTTGTCATTTTTTTTTTCGACTTCTGTTTTCTTCTTTTTTATAATTTTATGAATACATCATTCAAACAGCTCACCCAGTCGCAGGAAGTTACTAAAGAGTAGTTCGAAAGTTGTAAAAGTAACTACAAAATGTGATCATCTCAGAAACATGTTAATTTGTAATATTGCAGTAATGTTCTGTATGTAACATTAGTGAGAACTATACAAATTAACATCGTATCGATGTTTCCTCAAAGAAGTTGCTGAAAAGAAGTTCATAGGATGTGTATATCACTGTGAATTCAAGTAGTATTGTGTACATCTAAAAATATGTTTTAATTACATAACAAAGATGTTAATGAAGTTGGTTATAAAATTTAAACATTTAGGAGATATCTTTTTAACGTTTTAAATAAACATCACGAAAAGTCTCTAAAAAGAACATCACAAAATAGACTTATGATGTTTCTTGTTCAGTGGGATGTGTCAGGGACGTGGGCAGCTTGAGTTTGGGATTAACCCCTTCAGCCAGATCAGAGGATACACTTGTATGTACAAGTGCATTAAGGATAGGTGAGACGGGATATTTATGGAACATAGGAAGTGTGGGTAGGGTTTAGAGGATTAATACTGGCCCAGCATTCGCCTTGTAAGTTTGCAAGCAGTGACTTACATTACTATGAGGAAACCTCTGACAAAAACTCATGGCAGACCAATCGGCCCCAGGGTTTGAACCCGAGACCTACCAAATACTAGCCAGCGTACCAAACATAATTGACTAACTAGCTTGATCATCAACTGTTGCCGGTATACCCTAATATATCATATATCATATATGCGGCGGTATACTAATAATCTCGGAGCGAAAGGTGCGCATAGTACGTTGCGCAAAGAAACATTTCGCTTTCAGGTAATGCTCGATTTTACTCTTCATAAAATTTTCATATTCAGCCCGCGGTATGAAATTTTTTTTATGATTTCATGAAAAACAGACAACTATATTTCACACAATTTTTTTCGGCTTTAGCCGTCTTCAGTTACTTACTACATGTTATTCAGTCCCATATAATATATATATATATATATATATATATATATATATATATATATATAACTAAATGTCCTAGTACTTGATTATATATATATATATATATATATATATATATATATATATATATATATATATATATATATATAATCAAGTACTAGGACATTTAGTTGAAACTAATCAAACAAACCTGGAGCTGGTTATATGTTTGATTAGTTTCAAATAAATATCCTAGTACTTGATTTTATTGCCATGAACGTGTTTCGATAACACGAAGAATTCTGTTTTCTATATATATATATATATATATATATATATATATATATATATATATATATATATATATACATATATGTATATATATATATATATATATATATATATATATATATATATATATACAATTATTCATTCGAATTGTTGTTGCCTGTGAACTATTTCTAATCTTTTGATAATTATTAGGAATAACAGGCTTGTTGAATCTCAAAAAACTCGATTTTATTAAAAAGTTGACGTTTCAACAAGCCTGTTATTGCTAATAATTATCAAAAGATTATATATATACATATATATTGGGGAATGCAGCTGGTACAATGAAAAACTCTTTAAAGTTGATCCAAGCTTTCGGAAATTTTATTGATTATTTCTATCTTCAGGGATTCTAAAAAAGCTCAAAAACAGTAGTAACAGTTGCTACTTATTGTAGTTTTGAGCTCTTACATCTTTGGTGAGGATGAGTACAAGGATGTTAAACATTTTAAAAAAACCATTACTACCATCACACATATATATGTAGTAATGGTTTTTTAAAAATGATTAACATCCTTGTACTCATCCTCACCAAAGATGTAAGAGCTCAAAACTACAATAAGTTGCAACTGTTACTACTGTTTTTGAACTTTTTCAGAATACCTGAAGATGGAAATAATCAATGAAATTTCCGAAAGCTTGGATCAACTTCAAAGAGTTTTACATTGTACCAGGTGCATTCCCCAATATTTACGTTTTACTTCATACTGGTCAGCAACGAATTTCTATCCTCAATATATATACATATATATATATATATATATATATATATATATAATATATATATATATATATATATATATATATATATATATATATATATATATATATATATATATAATTATTTATTCGAATTATTGTTGCCTGTGAAATATTTCTAATCTCTTGATAATTATTAGCAATAACAGGCTTGTTGAATCTTAAAAAACTAGATTTTATTAAAAAGTTGACGTTTCGCCACGACATTTGTGGCTTTATCAAAAGTTTTTCAAAAGTTTTGATAAAGCCACGAATGTCGTGGCGAAACGTCAACTTTTTAATAAAATCGAGTTTTTTAAGATTCAACAAGCCTGTTATTGCTAATAATTATCAAGAGATTATATATATATATATATATATATATATATATATATATATATATATATATATATATATATATACATATACAAGCAGTAATGCTAATATCAGAACACCACAGAAACCATTACCCACGTGATGTTCAGAAGAGAATTTTTAAAAAATTGAAAAAAAACCTTCTTTGTTTCATTGTTTTTATAATTCTCGCTTTGTCAATAAAATTTGTAATTTCAAAGTCAATATATCACATTTTGATTTGATTTGATTTCATTGGATTTCTTACGTCTGTGGCCATCTTTGAGTACTAATTGAGTGCTTTTCAGTCTAATATAAGCAGTCAGGTCTCTTGATATTCGAAAAAATTCTAATGAGGACTTAAATGATAGAACAACTATGAAACTAAATATTCAGATTCAATTTTTCTAACAAACAAAATAAATCAAAATACGATCATTTATCCTATAAATTCAAGCACAAAAAACCCAAATTCATCGATAATATCAACTCAACTTTTGATTATTTTACACCATCCACATCTTCATTACCATTCAACCAACCATTAATTATATACACAATATTCATTTTTTCTAGAATCGGTATAATTTAGGTGTAATGTCTTTTCAAATAAAAATCCTCAAATTCCTCACCATCTTATACTAACAAACCTGACTGCTGATATAATACTGAATAGTACATATTCAGTAACTGAACGTTGCCAGAAACGCAAGAAATTTAAAAAAATAAAGGCAGTTTGTTTTTTTGATTTTGAGTTTTAAAAATTCCATTAAGAACATTATGTGGGTAAGTTTTTCTGTAGTTTACCTAACCATCCTATATCAGCAGATATTACTGCTAATACTGAACTAAATAGGACGTTATTAGTAGGTTAAGATGGACAGAGGTGTTCTTTAACTTTTAAATTTTTCAAAAATTAATAAACACCAAATTAATTGTAATCCATCGAAAGTCATTCATTTTTTACACTATTCATTTAAATGAACGAAAAAAACATTTTTGGCCGACTAAGTGACATGAAAATGAATGATTATATAAAAAAACATGGAATATTTTTGTTCTTCAGTACCTACAATAAGATACCAACCCTAAAATATGCGAATTGGAATTATCTCTTCTGAATAATTTTGGAATTTATATACCAAAACTCCACCCATTAAAAAACCGATCCGACATATGAAATAGTTAAAGTACAATATGATGTATTTATAATCTCGTATCAAAGAATCAAACGTGAGATGAAAATATTACTTTATTCTCATTCCACGCACGAATAAAGAGGCACTTAACGTTGAAATAAGAAAGTGCTTACGTAAAATCTCATACGAAAATTCAAAATGTCGCAGATAGAAAAACCGTCCAATTGTACGGATGTAGCGAGAATAAAACGTAAAAACGCGCGAAGCTTTCCTTTATTAAATAAGTGGAAAGAAAGTACAGCTCTTTCACAATAGTCGCTTATCGAAATTGGTTCTCAGGTGAAAACCTACTCAACCAGAAGATAAGCACTCTTCTAATACTCGGAGTCAGGTCTTGCCATATATTTTCTTTCTACTTTGCGATGGCGAAAGCTGAGACTTTGAGTTTTCAATTTTTCGTGCTCGTAGAGATCTAAGTGATTAGAAATTTGTTATTCTTCTTACCTTCGCAGTAGAAATCATAGGTACTATGAAATACGATTTATATTTATATGAAAATGATTTGTCATTACTGTTTGCAAGGTTTTTGTTTACTTCTATTTATAAGCAAAAATTGAGCGAGTGAATTAAAATGTTTTTCAAGCGACCGGCCGCTTTTCTCAAAATTTAACGACGATTCACTCTTTTTCGCTTTTCAATAGTAATGTTTCTCTGGATGTAATTGAATGTGGTTCTATATTGTGTTGACTATGTTATGTACATCTTTTTGTATCTTAATCAATGAGTTTATATCTCAATCGATAATTTTATATCTCGATCTTTACATGACAATCAATCTCAAAGACGCACTTCCCTGAAGATGACAGTAATCATTGTCGAAATATCGAAAATATAGTTTTTTGCTAGTCCATAAGGACAACCCTCCAGCTATATATTTATATATATTTATATATATATATATATATATATATATATATATATATATATATATATATATATATATATATAGATATTATAAAGTAATATTCTATATATACTATACGCTATACGTCACACTACATATAAATTTGTGGAAGTTAGTAAATCAAAGAACACAATAGGGAGCACAGTGTTAAAAAGAATTAACATCATTAGTGAAATATATAGAGTATAATTATAACTAAATTACGAATACATTCTAAAATTTAAGTTTTTTAGAGGATACCGTGAACCTACATGAACCAATAAATTTATTAAACATGAAAATATTCATCAATATTTTTTTCACGTTGTTACAACGTAAGACTTAAGATTTGTCTCTGGGTCGTCTCAAAAATGAAAGTTCAATGTAGGATGCACCATTCCCTTCAAAAATTTATATAACTTCGATTCGTGTTATGAGTTAAAAGCATGTCGGATTATAGGGGCCACCGGATGAAACTGAGGCCGAATTACCGGAGATTCACTATATATATATATATATATATATATATATATATATATATATATATATATATATATATATATATATATATATATATATATATATATATATATATATATATATATATGAATTCCATAAAAATATCCTGTAACTTTGTGAATACTCACTTTATAAGAACACGAAGTGAAGGTTCATACAAATTTAAATCCATGCATACATTTGTGCTACAAAACTACCCACTTCTTCTATTCAAATTCCTGATGGGGTTGCAACCCTCTCCAGGGGGTTGCTAGTAGGAACAAGCTTTGTATCCTACATCATGTCCCCCTGTCATGAAAAATCGACCTGTCTGAGTGTTCTCACAAATTTTGATTCGTTGTTGAGTGTGGGTGGACACTTTTAAATGAGACACCCTGTGTATATATATATATATATATATATATATATATATATATATATATATATATATATATATATATATATATATATATATATATATGTTTCCATATCTAACTCATGCATTTAGCGAATCCACTTTCGAATTCTATGAAGGCAGCAAAAATAGGTGTTTGATCATACTCACTTCTCGGTCATTCTGAATATTAGCTCCATTTTCCATTTAAAATTAAGTGAGACCAATAAAATATTGAGATATTCGAAAAAATCGTTTTCCCAACTTTTGCGATAGCAATTACCATGACAACTCTGACGAATAAAATGAAACGCGCGTTCATTTCGAGAAGGAAATAAGGTTTTTCCATGTTTTCATATCGTGGTAATCTCCGGCTGTTACAATGAAATTTCCCTGAAGTGTGAGCGAACTCGCAGATGGTCAATAATTTTCGATATGAATAGGCAATTGTTCGATGTTGCAAAAACTCATCAGACTTCTCGATACTTTTGCAACATGTTGCAATGCACGACACTATAAAAATTGATTCGGTGATATTTTTTTTTTTTTTAACTCGAGGGACCTACAGTTTAACGCCGGTTCCGAACGGCCAATGGGCTTGTAAACAATGTACATTACCCAACACTCAATCTCATAACTAGAACCACTAAATTCAGGACATACACAACGCCCAAGAGCAAGGTGGGACTCGAACCCACATCCTCGGTCAACAAACGGTACAAGGCGGTACTCGCTCACCGCTGTTCTACCGAGGCCCCGATTCGGTGATATTGTTAGAATCCTGTACAAAGTTAATAAATTTTCATACTCCTAGAAATAGTTAAAATTCATTTACAATATAAATCAGAAACAGTATACTTTTTTCTCATTTATATATTCAAAAATGTATTACCACAAAGTAACGGACAATTTCATCCAATATTGGTTAACAAGGTGAAAGATTTACCATGTTTCAAAATATTTCTGAATTTCATTATTTCAGACATAATTATAGAGCTTTTGACGTTCTCATTTCAAGATAAACAATGGACCGAATTTACGTTGAATAAACTCCAAACTATTGTTTCTGAGTTTGAATGGATAGAAATAAAGTGAAATTAATTCAATAAAATCATTTTTCGACAACGAAGAAGCAATACTATTTTTAGCTGTATCTCTAGTATTTAAATTTGATGCTTTTTTATGGAAGAGAGCTTTGTTCATTCAAGATGTGAAGTATTAATTTCTTTCTTGTATTGGTATGAAAATTTAAAGAAATTTTTGATTAGCAGAACACTATCGATAAAATAGGGCTTTTCGCTCATTTTTGTTCAGTTTCACCCACAAATTCATACTCTCTTGAGTCAGTTTGGTAGTGAGCAAAACGTTGAACCCACGAAATCTACCCATTAAAGTCGTGGCACTTTAGGAGAAAACTTAAAACTTTCTTAACATCCAATCCATTCGCGTAGCAAATTTGCACCTTCTAATATTCTAACTTTATCCACAAACGCTGAGGAGGTGCTCAAAATATACATCAAAAACTGAAAAAAAAAGTCTATACTGCCTATAGGCTTTTTCCTTACATAATATTAATCCACTTAAGTTTTCTACTCTCTAACTCAATTTCAAGGAGATTTGATGGCGCAAAAATCCTTCCTAAGCTAGTTTGGTTCTGCTCCATGCACCCTCCAAAAAGCCCTATGAAATTGAATTTTTTCCTAAATTAAGTACCAAGATTTAGAAGAGGCTATGTATTGTATGCATTGATCAAGATGCTTGCTACATTTGTCAAGCTAGTAGAAATATTGTACCAGATTGAATGATCATAATTAATCAATCCAAAACAAAAACATCACTGGAATTTCCTAAAATTCCATAAGGAGTAACCATTTTAAAGATTCAGAAAATCTAGAATTATCACATTTACTGAACAAAACAAAGAGGATTGATAATTGGTTCACTTTAGATGATTCCTAATTTTGATTAATGTTCTAGCAAGTTTTAAAATTCATTGAATTGATATTATCAAAAGTTCAGATATATTTTGTAACGAAGTTTGTTATAATCTCACTTTAGGGAGAAACTGAAACAATAAAATCTTCTTGCGTGTGTTACTTTTTAAGGACAGGCCCAAGAGCTTTTCGTTAGCTGAAAGACTTCCTTTAATTTCCGATAAGAATTATCAGGTATTCTTAGACCGAGAGATACTGAAAGGATTTCTGAGTGTCATTTCTTACAGTATGACGCTTTTAGGGGGTTCGTATACGTAATAAATTGAAGGAAAATAATGTTCTTACCGGTGGTGCGCAGGTTGTTTTTTATTAATCTTGTACGAAAATCACCACGTCATACCATTCTGACGGTCCAAAATACCCGCCATACATAAAACATGCCTATAGAAGTCGTGAAATTATTTTTCACAGTATGGCATAAATGAAATCAGATTATTCCAAAACGATAATGAGTTCAAAAAAATACGCCATACTGTGACCTAGGTACAATAGTATATTACACACCGAGGTGGGAAGTGATTCATTCCTGTCGTGAGATTAGTTAGTTAACCGAGACGCAAAGCGTCGAGGTTTACTATAATCTCGAGACAGGAATGAAACTTCCTACCGAGGTTTGTATACTATTTTATTAACAACCATCATATTTCGATCAAAATAAATAAATCTCTGTTTCGTTATGAACATACCTAAAATATTACATTTAACGCGGTTTTCTCAGAATAATCAATTAAATATATTGTATACCCCGTGACTACGGGGTATACAATTGTCACTTATATAAATAAATGTCAGATGAAGTCAATGAATGTCAGATAAAGTCGGATATTAAATTCGCGAATAATAAATTGAAAAACATGTCTTCCGACGAAGAATGTATGGATTGTACCACACCAGAAGTACGACAGGCTGCTCATGCAGCAGTCCAGGGCTTGGTGCCAGAGAAAACTAAGCATCGGTATCTAAAAGCTACTGCATTATAAAGGAAATGGTGCGAAGAAAAAAAGGTTAAAAATATCGGTTCCGAAAGTGTACTCCTGGCATATTTTGGAGAACATAATAGACAAAAGAAGTCGTCTACTTTGTGGGCAATGTACAGTATGATACGAACGATGCTAGAAATTGAAGAAAAAACTGATATTTCCAAACATGGGAAACTACTAGCCTTTCTAAAACGACAAAATGTGGGCTTTAGGCCGAAGAAATCGAACGTATTTTCGAGGAAGAATATAGAGGATTTTTCAAATAAAGCTCCAAATAATCTTCTACCGATAAAGGTAAGTTATTTGTGATTCTTTAAATAAGTATTTGAAAAAAAACCAAACGTGTTTGAGCTAATACAAATATACTGGTATTATTGTATTATTTTTTCTTATTGTTTTAGGTAGCATTAATAATAGGAGTATCTGGAGCTTGTCGGACGGACGAATTAGTGAAAATGAAAATGTTGGATATAGCTTTTTTTGAAGAAAAAATTTCGATTGACATTGCAGATTCTAAAACACATTCAAATAGATCGTTTTTGATTACTGATTCAGTGTGGGTGAAGATCATTCGAGACTACATAAATTTGAGGAAAAACTTAGAAATCGATAGATTTTTTGTTCAGCTCAGAGGAGGAATAGCAAGAAATTTTTGAATTTAGAGAATTGGAAAGGCTTCACAGGACACGCACTCAGAAGAACCGCCGCTACGTTACTTGCCAACAGTGGTGCAAGTGTAGGTACTCCAATTAAAAAAGCTGGGAGGATGGAAATCTAGTACTGTGGCAGAAGGTTATTTGGATGGCTCTATAGAGAATAAAACGAAAACTGCCACTATGCTGTCCCAATGTGCCATGTCTTCTGTAGCTATTGCAAGTAGTTCACAAACCTCAGTCATTCAAAATGAAATTAATTTGTTGCCTAAAGAAACAACTATTGGAGGGTCCAACGCTGGTACAGGCCTAAATATTTCAATGAATGCTTGCAATTATTCAAATTTAACGATTAATATCAATAAGTAGTTTGTTGTATTTTAGTTCATTGTTGTTTTTTATTGTTTGCCATTAAATAGGTATTATAAAATTTGTCCAAAAAATGTGTTATTGAAAAAAAAAATTAACTAGAATAGATGAAATGAGGGCGGGAAATGAGGGCGGGAAGTGAGGGTGGGAAATGAGGGCGGGATGTGAGAGCGGGAAGTAGAATTGTGAAATGTGACACTTCCCAACCTTCAATGACGTTAGTATTGACAGCATTACATATACGGTTGTAAATAAAAGACCATGATACGCACAATGCGATGTGAAAAAAAAAAATAAATAAAAAATATTTTCACAGTATGGCATTTAAATTTTCGAAAAATTCATGAAAAGTATGATTCAGGAAAATTTATCCCATACTTACGGTGAAGTCCAAAAGTGGTGCCATACTGTAAGAAATTGTTCATTTGTTGCATAAAATTTTACCATTATCTAGTTACATTGTACGTATATCACCCACTCCACAGGCATGGCATTATGTTTCTTATCATAAAAAAAAACAAATTTCAAGGTGAAAGGAATAGTTTTTCGAATTTTAGAAAATTACATGTTTGAGGGGGTATTTTGGACCGTCAGAATGGTATGGCGTGGTGATTCTCGTACAAGATTATTAAAAAACAATTGTTTAAAAAAAATCAGCCTGTAAGAAATAAATTTGAAAAAAACAAAAAAAACCACATTTTCAAAAAAGTATGGCGGGCCTAAACACTCACCGGAGAAGTATGGCATATGGCGTGCGTCAGATTTTTTGTTGTTGAAATACCGATAAATTGAAGAAATTTTGTGAAAGGAATTGTTTGACACCGGATTTTCAAGCAATTTGAATTAATTTATAATTTGCACATTATAAACATTATAAACAAAGCCAGGGGAAACAATAAACCTAAAATAGACTCTAACATTGATCCTGGTGAATTCAGTCGGTTCTTTACAACAGTCAGACCGAACCAGCATATTCCAATTTCTGAAATACATCCGGTGGATCTAGTTCCAAACAACGATAATGCCCAAAAATTCAACTTTAGAAAGGTAACCTATGTAGAGATCAGAGACATTATGGGGGATCTTAAGAATAAAAAATCAGCAGATATATATGGACTAACAGTTGAGATGATAAAAACAATCAGGAACCTGCTATATATACCCATAACTAAGCTTATAAATGAGGCAATCGAAAAATCAGTGTTCCTAAATAGCCTAAAGATAGCAGAAGTGATTCCTATACACAAAAAAGGTTATCATAATGATCCAAATAATTATAGACCGATATCTCTGCTGCCAGTAATATCGAAGATATTTGAAGCAGCTATGGCAATGCAGATAACGAACTATTTTGAGCATGCAAACTTGTACAGTCAATCTCAATATGACTTTAGAAAAGGCAGAAATACCACAGGCGGCATCTTGGACATGATACATGATATCATGGATGCGTTTGAAGATAAAAAGTAACTTAAAGCCAAATTCTGCGATTTAAGTAAAGCCTTCGACTGCGTCATTCACACGATACTTACAGGTAAACTGGAAAAACATGGATTCTCAGAGTCAAGTGTAGGCTCAATTGCCTCATACCTAAGACACAGACAACAAAGGGTCCAAATGGGAAATAAATGGTCAGAACCAGAAACCTTACAAATTGGCGTACCACAGGGATCAATACTTGGACCAATCCTTTTCCTGATATATATAAACGATCTACCACACTACATTAAATCTGCAAGAACAATATTATTCGCAGATGAAACAACATTCCTAAGTGGGGGAAAAGATGAAAAACAGATTGAAAACCTAATGGAAGATACAATAAACAAAGCAGACAAATGGTTTTTGGCAAATAGGCTGGTACTGAATAAAGGAAAAACCCAAGACATGACCTTCACTCTTAGAGAAACAACATCAAAAAATGACCCGGTAAGGTTCCTCAGTACGATAGTTACGAACAACAACATGACTACGACACTCAAAATAAATCAAATCTGGTTCTTATGCACTGTAGACTATCAAAATGCCAAAGGAGAGTGGACTACATCGCAATCCATTTCTACAATAAGATCCCAAATGAATTGAAGATCCTACCAATGGATAACTTCAAGAAGCAGATGAAAACCCTGCTAATCAAGGGGGCTTTTTATGATGCTCAAGAGTACTTGGCCACTGTTTTTAACTTATTTTAATATGTATCGTAATATCTAATTTTAACATGACATGAAACTCTAAGTTCTCATCTTTTATTTTAATGTGTATTGTAATGTTTCATTATAGTAACTATATCTTTGAGTTCTTGTATGTATCGAAACATGACCTCAAACGATTTTTATTTTATTTTATTATATTGTATCTGACGAATGTATTACCTATGTGATATTGACATGAGAAAATATATATTTACTATTTACTAATTATTCTGCAATTGTGTCCTGCGAACCACCGGTAAGAACATCATTTTCCTTCAATTTATTACGTATATGAACCCCCCTAAAACCGCCATACTGTAAGAAATTACTTCACAAATCCTTCCAGTATCTCTCGGTCTCATCTGCCTTGATGAGGGGTAAATAGCCCGAAATAGCGAATTAATATAGCAATTTAATTTCAGTGGAATCGAACCAACTGTTTCACTTTAGTTGCTTCATAATTTCGAATAATGTTCTAGCAAGTAATAAACACTCATTGAATTGATATTATTAAAAGTTCAGCTCTACTTTGTAACGAGGTTTGTCATAATCTCACTTTAGGTAGAAACTAAAACAATATAATCTTATTACGTCTTGACTGTTCCAATATCCATCAAGTCGACATTTCCCTTCAGGCAGGACATTAATAGGGATACAACGACGTCTGTTCATAATTGTTTCTGTGACAGCTGACTTAACTAGTCGTATATTACACTGCCTCCTAATTTATTCAATTTATTCTACTTCAAAGTTCCGTTCCGGAACCTATTTCATAATGGACTATATGAGGAAATAGACGTGGCGACTCAAATTTCCACTATCTTTGTGATTGTTTCAAGATACCTCCAAGAGCGTTGAATTGATTTATTGAATCACCATAACCACTACATATATATATATATATATATATATATATATATATATATATATATATATATATATATATATATATATATATAACCTTTTGATAATTATTAGCAATAACAGGCTTGTTGAATCTCAAAAAACTCGATTTTATTGAAAAGTTGACGTTTCGCCACGACATTTCATAATGGACTATATGAGGAAAATAGACGTGGCGACTCAAATTTCCACTATCTTTATGATTGTTTCAAGATACCTCCAGGAGCGTTGACTTGATTTATCGAATGACCATAACCACTAAACACATATATATATATATATATATATCTATATATATATATATATATATATATATATATATATATATATATATATATATATATATATATAAATATATATATATATATATATATATATATATATATATATATATTGTAACGGTTTTTTTGAACCGTTCGATTTGGTATTTGAGTGTCGCGATAAAACGCTCGACCAAGTTGACGTTCGAGTTACGTTGGCGATGCGCAGGACCCGGCGGAGAGTGGCCATTGTTCCAATTTCCGATTACTCGATTACCGTGTCATTAGTTCTCGATTTTTGTTAGTGAAATTAGTCAAGGGGTCAACAGATTACGGACCCACATTAGCGCCCCACGTTGGGCGCCAATGTGTAACGTTTCAACCCCTATAAAAATTCTATAATGGATTTAGAATGAAACTTGTCACAATATGTAGCCAGCTAGCTCTAGTTGGGGGTTCTAAACTTCCGAAATCAAGCTACTCAAACTAACAGTGAAGAAAAGATGTATTTAGGGCGCCATGATAACTGTTTCAGTACTCATAAACTCTCAATAAAACTCTACGTTAACCAAAGGAATATATTGACTTTAAATTACAAAACAATCAAATAACGAAGGGCACTTATCTAAAAAACGACAGCTGTCGGAGGTGGCTTCCTCAAGTCTGGCCAAATTATGGGATTGCTCGGTGTCTTCGGTTTAATGTTAAGCCCTCCCCTTGCTCGGTATCTTCGGTTTAATGTGCAGCTCTCTCCTTGCTCGGTATCTTCGGCCTTATTTGAGATTTTCCAGCTCTTCCCTTGTTAGGTATCTTCGGTACCTTTATTTGAACATACAGTCTCAAGTACAGCTCCAAAGGTAACGTCTCGACGTAAACCTATCAACGTAATGTCTCAACGTAAAGTCTCGACGTTAAGTTATCAACGTAAAGGGGTCCCTGTTAAACATTCGTTCATAAGTACAGGTCGAAGTATCTTGGGTTGCCAACCACCTTAGCCATTATCACGAACGCGTACAATTTTCCGGGGTTCTACAATAATTACTAGTCACAAGTAATGTACTCAAAATCACGAGGTGGAAGAAAACTCTATCAAACATAAATTATTCGGTTCGTAATATGGCCAAGGATGGCGGCACAGGCACGAAATTATTAAATCTTTCAATATCAGTATTTACCATGAACATCGCGACAATTAAATGAGGAAAATGGTATGGGTAGTTTTACACATTTTATTTAGGAATGATATTTCTCACCACAATACTATAAAATGGAAGTTAATTTAATATAAAATGCAAAGGACGCTACTCCATGTGGAGGCTTCTTAACACACGTCCTGCAGAGATGTTTTACAACTAATTAAATGAAATTTATGGGAAGAAATACCATACAATGAATCAGAAGGTTGATACATTTCCACAACTTTTAATTAAAATGAAATTTGAAAGATTTACTCACGTAATCTGTTGACCCCTTGACTAATTTCACTAACAACAATCGAGAACTAATGACACGGTAATCGAGTAATCGGAAATTGGAACAATGGCCACTCTCCGCCGGGTCCTGCGCATCGCCAACGTAACTCGAACGTCAACTTGGTCGAGCGTTTTATCGCGACACTAAAATACCAAATCGAACGGTTCAAAAAACCGTTACAATATGTATAATCTTTTGATAATTATTAGCAATAACAGGCTTGTTGAATCTCAAAAAACTCGATTTTATTGAAAAGTTGACGTTTCGCCACGACATTCGTGGCTTTATCAAAACTTTTTTTTTTTTTTTTAAGTTTTGATAAAGCCACGAATGTCGTGGCGAAATGTCAACTTCTTAATAAAATCGAGTTTTTTGAGATTCAACAAGCCTGTTATTGCTAATAATTATCAAAAGATTAGAAATAGTTCACAGGCAACAACAATTCGAATGAATAAAACATTCGATATATAATTATATATATATATATATATATATATATATATATATATATATATATATATATATATATATATATATATATATATATATATATATGCATACAGGGTCAAAGATATGTGTGGAAACGGTCGATTATTCACTAAAGTAAGATAGCTAGCGAAAAATGTTAGGATACAAAAGTTTCAAAATGTAAGAAATATAAGCAAAGGAGGTGTTTTAATAAAATGTGCAGATGCAAACTCGAAAAATACACTAAAAAATAAAGTAGAAGAAGTAATGAATAACAGATATAAGGTAGAAGAAGGGATGAAAAGATCTCCAAGAATAATAATTGTAGTGGGAAGAAGATAAAATAAAACTTGATGAAGAAAGTATCAAGAAGAGTACTAATTGAACAGAATGATATTGAAATGTTGACAGAGGATATTGAAATAATCGCAAAGTATATGAAAAAAAATAAGAAATCTGCGCAGTATTATAATTGAAACAAAACCGAAAGCACTTCAATACATTATTGAAAATGGGTTCAATGAACTTGGATGGCGAAAATGTAAAGTTATACGAATATTTCAAATGTTAAAAGATTTTTTTAATTGTCTAGCATATGGTCACAAATCAGATCAATGTACGCAAAAATGTTTACTGTGGAAAATGTGCCGTGGCCACAGTAGTATAGATTGCAACATTGAAATTATTAAATGCATAAATTGCTTACGAGCATCTGAAAAAATTTAAAATAAAAATCGATACCGATCATAATGCTTTTGATAGAAATTGTATTATGTTATAAAAGAGCAACTGATCAAGCATCAAAAAAAAACTAATTATGCCTTATAACAACGAAAAAATAATAATAGTGAATTGTTTACTTAAATTGCCAAGGTTTGATTAACAATAAAGATCAAATTGAATTATTAATGAAAAATAGAAGCCAACTATTGTTTGTCTGAGCGAAAACACATGTAGATGAGTCCATATATGATAAAGAGATGAAAAATAAACGATTATAAAATGGAAAAATGCTTAACTAAAAATAGAAGAACTGGAGGGTACAGTTGTATGTCAGAAAAAGTCTCAAATATAAATGTGTAAATAACGAAGTAAGAGATGATTATCTGTGGGCTTTGGCTATTGAATTTTAGAGTAGGCACAGATGAATATTTTCTGGTTTGCATCTATCACTCACCGGGTAAAGGAGATAATCTTTTCTTGAATATATGGATGAATTGGGCAAAATAGTAATTATTGTTGGCGACATGAACTTGGACTATTTGGGAAACACCTATTACTGTAAAAAATTTAAGAATTTTAATTTGTAGACACGGCTATTACCAACAAATTAATGATTAACAAGAGTTACTAAAACTAGCTCACGTTGATCGATTACATATTACGAATAAAAAGAACCTCCAATGTGAAATAATAAAAAATCCAAGAATTAGCGACCATTTCAATTTTGAAAGTTAACATCATAATGCCTGAATTGAATCATGATAATCTAACAATTACCAAACGAATAATGAAAAATTATAATACAACTGAATATCAAACTATATTAAGAAATAAAAAATGGAACAGCAACTTGTCAGATGTTAACCTTCTTACAAGTAATTTAATATCTAACATAAAAGATTCACTAGATGAAATTTGTCCCACAAAATGATAAAAAGAACGCAGAGGTATTACCAAAACAAATGGACTGGACCATGAAATTCTTGATTTAATTAAAGAAAGGGATACTCAATTTGGTTAAAGCTTCGTTTACAAAGAAATGAATCTGACTGAAAACATATATAAAGATATGAGAAATAGGGGTACGGAAAAAATACGATACAGTAAAACAAAATATTACAATAGTGTATTTTCAAATCGTAACAACAACGAAAATATGGAAAGAATTGAAGAAGATATTACCTAATGAAAATAAAGAATTAAGTCCTATTATAAAATTTAATAATACTGAAGAACATATAGAAATCAATATTGCAAGGAAATTCAACTTATATTTTTACGTAGCATTGAAGAAATAAGTAGCCACATCCCTAAATTTAATCAACATGATGAGATCCTGAAAAAGATTAATCAAAGGAATGTGATGAATGTTTTTAAACCTTTGTCAATGAATGACTTAAGGGAAATTGTAAGAAATTTGAAACATACCACTAATGTTGACGACTTGATTAATACGAAAGTAGTAAAGGATGCTTTCGAAATTATAGGTCATTGCTTTCTAGAGGTGATGAATACATCACTGCGAGACGGAATGTTTCCTGGATTATGGAAAGTATCGTATATAACGCCAGTACCGAAAATATTCAACACAATTAATTCAGATGATCATAGACCCATAAACACGGTTCCAATATGTGAAAAAATATTAGAAAATACAGTAAATAATCAGTTGTTAGAGTTCTGTGATGCTAACAATATTTTAATGACAATCAATCGGGTTTCAGAAGAAACTATTTCATGTGAATATTCTTTAATAAATGTATGTGATAATTGGTTGAAAACTATCGATAAGGGTGATATCGTTCTGGCGGTTTTCTTAGATTTCCGGCGTGCATTTGAAACTGTGGACAGAAGCTTGTTGGTTCGTAAGCTGAGTAAAATGGGGTTTGGGGTTACAGTTCTAAAATGGATAAAGTGCTACTTGAACAGAAAAACAAAAAAGTTAAATTCAGAAAACTCTATATCTGGAGAATTAATACCAAGTTTGGAGTTCCTCAAGGACTGTTCTGGGCCCACTCTCTTTAATTTGTATATAAATGACATTGTTCATTATGTTAATAAATGTGAGCTAACTATGTTTGCAGATGATACAATGATTTATGTAAGTGGAAACAATTTGAAACAAATGACAGATGATATAAATTTTGACTTGAATAATGTATATAAATGGCTTTGCGATAATAACCTTAGTGTAAATATAAGTAAATCTAAATATATGGTGATAGGCAGTAAATATAAGTTGGGTCTCTTGACTACGAATTATTAAAAATAAATGTAAATAGTAATGTGTTGGATAGAGTGAGTGATATTAAATACTTAGGGTTTTTTCTTGATGAAAATTGGAATTTCAAAAAACATACAGAATATATTATGAGGAAAATATCAAGGAAAATGTATTTTGTGAGTAGAAATAGACACTTGAATGGTTTACGAAACGTTTAATATATAATGCTATAATTATGCCACATATAGATTACTGTTCGTCACTAATGATGAATATCAATCACAAAGTGAACTGCAAAAACTACAGAAATTACAAAATAAATTAATGAGATTAATTTTGGTTGCAACAAATACACTCCAATTAACCTTATGTTAAGCATATTACAATTTATGAGTGTCAGGCGGAGGATGTTTTTGGGGCTCTTAAGATCATTTATAAAATTAAAAATAAGTTAGTTCCAACTACATATATAACAAAACTCAACTTGTAACTGATATCCACAAATACTATACAAGAAATATAAATAATTTTTATGTACATAATGTTACTTCAAATATGCTCTTTAATAGCTTGTTGCACGGAGGTTTAATTTTTTTCAATGATTTACCAAATAACTTGAAACAATGTAATAATTATGAACGGTTTAGAACTGGAGTTATAGGTTATATTTTCGAATATGTTGCACCTGTTTAGTTTAAGTGATTCAATTGTCACTGTATTGTATTTCATATAGCTTTGCTAATAAACATTATTATTATTATTATTATTATTTTAGGGTTTTTCAAAATCTATCACACTAAATTAAGTATACAGGGTCAGTTAAAAAGTAGTAAAGAAATAAAATTGCTTTTTCTTCAATAAAACAATTCTGCTCGACGCTCTGAACAAAATTTACATAGCACATCATTTCCTAAATTCAACCGCTTTCGAGATATTGAATTTGATAGATATTTATTATGAAAGTCACACAAGGTGGAGTATGTGGATATGATTACAATTTAATCATAATATTTTTACAGAATATATACATAAATTCGGTCATATGAAAAAAATATTTTCAGTCGATTTCTGTTAAAGTTAAGAGTAAAAATAACGGAATAACATAGGGATCTTAAAGAACGATAATTAAATAAATGTTCCCTCTCTTAAACGCTTTCATATCCTTCATCATTTTCGGTTTTTTTGCGGATAACATAAGATATAGTGAAATTATATTGACTAGAACTCCCCAACCAGTGAGGCTCGCCCTCCTTTTGTGAAGAGAGCATAAGCGGTGCCCAATATGTTCTGACTTCCTTAAGACTACGAAGACTTAAAAACTAATATAGTAACTAATTTTCTATTCTGTGAAAATTCATCTTATGTAATGAAATAAAACTAATTTCATTTTATTTCCAACAACTATTTATTTAATAATATAGAACCTGTTTCGAGAGCTATTTCAAGACAAGAAAAAGTAGTCGATCATAATCACATATATAAATAACATCAATTGACTGCTTGCTCAACACTTGGTAGAAAATAGTTAAAAATTAAAATAAGATAAGAAATAGACTTGGCTTGATTCAACTGAGAGAGAAATATTTATACTCGACATATATCTCAGGTTACTAGCTTATTCTCAAGATGTAAGAAAACTCAGTTTAGTTTTCTCTTGAGAATGGGTAACTCGAAACATATGTCGAGTATAAATATATCTTTTTCAGTTGAATCAAGCCAAGTGTTTTTCTTACCTTATTTCAATTTTCATATACAGGGCTATTCAAATTACAGTATATGCATGGGGATTTCGATAACGGTAAGAGATACAGGGTTGGTTAAATGGGGGCAAAGTTGCATATTTGAGAGGTCAATTGTATGGATGCAAAAAATCGGATCTAGCTTCTTTGGTTTAGGAGTTACACAGGAAAAATCGAAAATTTCGAAATTTTTCTTTTGCCTATATCTTTTTATTTTAGGATGTTTTTTGAAGAAATTATCACTTCGCGATGGCAACTTTCTGTGGACTATCCAAATATATGAATGAAAATTATATACAGGGTATCGTATAAATTGGGTCAACCTCAACTTTTGATTTTCAAATACCGGCCTATATTTTTTATAGTATTTTTTTGAATGCCAAAAGTCATGTTTCATATTGCCGTATTATTTTCGTCTGAATTACAGAGTATTTTGGAAGTATTGAACTATTACCAAGGAAATTTCAACATTTTTTAAAAATTCCATCTGTATCTAATTGAGAAAAAATATCATAAAATAAGGTATATAATGCCTACTATTAGTTCAATATTTCCAAAACACTTCATGATTTAGATAAAAATAAAACGCCAATATGAAAAATGACTGTTGGCATTTGACAAAATACAAGAAAAATACAGAACCGTATTTGAAAATGAGAAGTTGAGGGTGGCCCAATGTGTATGATCCCCTGTATATACATGTCATTCAGATATTTGGAAATGCTACAAAAAGTTGATATGGAAAAGTGGCAAAATTTGAAAAAAATTATATTTTTTTTCAACTACAGTTGAAATTTTACTGTTAATAGTTCAGTATTTCCAAAACACTCTGTATTTCAGATGGAAATACTACGACAATATGAAACATGACTCTTTGCTTTCAAAAAAATGCAATTAAAAATACAGGTCCGTATTTGAAAATTAAAAGTTGAGGGTGGCCCAATTTATACGATACCCTGTATATCATTCTTTGGATAGCCTACAAAAGTTGCAATGGGAAAGTGACAATTTGTTTTGAAAAATTCCTAAAATGAAAAGATATACGCAAAAGAAGGATTTCAACATTTTCGATTTTACCTGTAAAACTCCAGAACTAAAGAAGCTAGATCAAATTTTTTAAATTCATATACTTGACCTCTGAAATATGCAACTTTGCCCCCATTTAATAATCCGTCTATCTCTTACCGTTATCGAAATCCCCATGCACAGACTCGAATTTGAATAGCCCTGTATATGAAACATTGATGGAAAAATCATATTAGTTTTACTTCATTAAAATGAATATGATAATCTGTCCTATATTGAGATCATTTACTCATATATCATTCAAGGAGAAACTAAATATTCCTTGCAAGTGGAAGAGATAGAACTTGGATAATTTCGACATCCAGAAGGAGAGGCATTAAACTATCTATCCTAATGGTTAGTGGGGTGCCACAAAAACAGAAACGTGATCAAGTTGACCTGCAGAACATGTCGTCAATTATTTTTTGTTCCCGAAAAGAAGAGTCGATCTAGTTCTTACTGTAACTTAGTTTTTATTGTAAGGATTATAAGACATATTGAATATCAGCTGATTCGAACGTGTAGTCAACTCGGTATCTATTTGAAATTTGATATATTTTGTGAGAATTATACGACACAAAATGAACAAGGAAAATTATTCAATGAATTGAAAAATTCTTTGACGTCGCGGAATACATGTAACTAGCTCCCTTGTGAAGTTGTTCAATAAAATTTTTTTATTAAATTATAAATTATTGAAGAATTTTCCTTGTGCATTTTATGTAATATATTGAGTTAAACATGTTCCACTTGTATATTTTTCATGATTTGATTTTGAATATTGCGATTATCGCGATGAGTATTTACGTAGGGCACCCTTGTGAAAATGTCCAGATATTTTAAAAACGTTTTGTGAGCGTGCTTTGGACTCACATACGCAACAGTCGCAGAGTAGATATTTCATAACAGAAAGTATGTAGTTCTGCATTTTCCATCTAAGCGGTGAATTGTTCGTTTCCAATATCTTTGATGGATGACGTCTGGGTTGTAATCCAGATAGTAGTCCGACAGCGATTTATATTTGGGAACAATTAGAAATTTGTCAATTCACTCCGAGTCAAACAAAACTTCATTAATGACATCTAATAAGATCGAAACAGCTGTATGCAAATTTTGGGTCTGGATGACATGAGGTTTTCTATAATTCACCGTTGGATTGTGAATGTGGAATTCTCGTCGAGGAATACATATAACCAGATTCCTTGGAAAGTTGCTTGATAATTTTTTTAATTAATTAAGAATTTTTCTTTACACTTTGAGTAATATATAAGTTGACTATGATTTGATTTAGAATTATAGGATTCTATACAGAAAAAGATTATAATGAACTATCAGCTTGTGGCTTTGCTGGCAAATACGCACATTTTCTTTGAAATTTGCCAAGACCGTTCTGCATGGACTCAAAAAACAAATATTAAAATATACGAGTACATATATATATATATATATATATATATATTTATATATATATATATATATATATATATATATATATATATATATATATATAAAGCTATATATCTGTTTTAACACTGTTAAGTGTTCGAAAGAATGTTTTAAAAATATGCTTTTCAAAAGAAGAAGATATTGAACTTTACTATTATTTCGAGAAAGTAAATTAGGTACTCAATGTTGCTTAAATGTACATACCTCAAGTCTGTTGCCAAATTCATGATAACCATTATGAGAAAAAACAAGAACTTTCTTAATTATACCATTCACGAATTTTCATAACTCTAACTCGATTTGGAAGGATTTCAGCAAGATAAAATACTTCTGAAACTGTTGATAGGAATAATTTCAAATATGTTCAATATTCATAATGAATTGCCGCAACTCGGATACCAGTTCAAGAGATTTAACCTCATGCACATCTCTGCCATTCCTTTCTAAAAAATTCAGAGTAAATTTACACCTTATTCTATTGTTTTGTTTTGCTTTAAGAACAACATAATATACTAAATTTCAGCTTATTTTGTCTGATGAGGGCCTCCGGAAATGCCGAAAGTTACTGGGAAGAAACAAATACACAAATACAGCAATATAATATATATATATATATATATATATATATATATATATATATATATATATATATATATATATATATATAAAATTTTTCTTACAGATTACATTATGTCGGATTCGGAACCCAACGCAACCCGGCTCACGGCCGGACAAAAAAGTAAAAACAAAAGGACGTCTGTGAAATGAAACTTCAACATAGAGAACTAAGGTTAAAAAATCGTAATTTTTTGACGTTTGCGGAAAAAAACTTAATTTTGAAAATATTTGATAGTTGAAACTGAACAATTTGTAGGAAAATATGAATAAATATTGTATTAACATTTCGTTGAAAACATTCTTCTCTTCACGCCTGGTATTATAGTCCAGTTCCTAGTAAATTCAATTTATACGTTTTCACAGTTACGAAGTTTACATTCAATTCAATTTTAATTGGTATCAAATAAATACATTTCAGAAAAAGAGAACGCGAAAATATATCTCCTCATATTTAATCAACGAAGCATAAAAATTATTTCATCATAATTTTTCAAGTTGCGAAACTCCTTTGATTCAATTTTAATAAGTTTATTTTTCCAGCACCAAGCGAATTCTCAGATACTTAAATCACATAATTTTATTAAATACTGGAGTTCTTTTCAAAGAGAAATCATCAAAAGATAGGAATTCATGTTTAACGTTATTTATTTTCATGGAAAATTTCGTGTGGATCGATCTCTTCTTTTTTCTTGTTGTTTACTCTACGACATTGGTGTATTCATGTCAGGAAATTGTCTCGACGAGAATCTGCTTCTTCGGTCTAATTGGTGAATTGTTGGTTCTTAATATATTCGGCAGATGGCGCTATAAATTATTATCCACGTAGTAATTCGGCCCCGATTTGTAATTGGAAACAATGAAAAATATGACACTTCGAGTCGAGTATGCTGCACTGAAGAGATCTAAAAAGATCGAAACAGCTGTATGCAGATACAATAATTACATGAAAATATTTGAAAAACATTGGAATGCATTACCTACCTGTTCTGCTCAATATTTGGCTGATGTCGAGTTTCTCTTATACAACACTTCGCCATAAGGATAGGGAGGCCATAAGAGCGTTATTTACGTGTTTGTTAATCAACAGCATGCAGCGTTATAATCGGGATTAAATTTCACACAACAATCAGAAAATAGGGGTGGCTTCTTGTTAATCATATTATACGAAGTGAATTAGCAACACAATTATTAAAGGCAAATTCGATATTCACAATTGAAATCCACCTAGTAAGGAATAGAAACCACCAGCATTTCAGATAGGGACGAAAGTTTATATTTATATATATATATATATATATATATATATATATATATATATATACAGGGTGATTCATTAATATGTGTAAATATTTTAACAGGAAAATGTTGAGCTCAAAATATGAAGATCTAACCCAATTTGCTCATACAAAATATTTCTCCTTACTGATTTACAGGGTGTTTTATTTAGATTATTGAAAATGAAATTTGTTCATTACTCGAATGCTGCTTGATATTTCTTCATGATATTTGGCAGTAAGTTGAAGTAGTTTGGGACACATCAACTATAGTAAAGAAGACTTCCTCGCTGTCACCAGTGGCGTACGGCAGGGGCACGGGAAGAGTTCTTGTTTCCTAAATTCTACGCCACTGGAAGAATTGTCGTTTTAGTATAATTTTTCGATTCTCCAATATTTTCTCTGTAAATAAGGCACTCTTGTTTCGTAACGCCAGAGCCACTATTTTTCGAGATTTTTAACGTTGAACATATGGCTGCACAATTCTTTTAATTTTTATGTAAGAGTCATGTTGGTGTGTTTTGTCACACGATTGGATGTATTACTTAAAATAATCATTATTAGGTATTTTTTTCAATTTATAATAATATTAACAAACAATTCAAAACAGAACAACTACAAAAATATCCAGCGCTACATAAGAAAGTCAAAATAAATAATTGATTATCAAGATCTTCTTTACAATTTTTGGAAGAATATCAAATTTATGAACAAAAATTAAAAACAATTCACAACAAATGTTCAATGTGATCTCCGTTAACCTCAATGAGAGAATCCATTCTTTCGCTAAACGATCTTCTAACTTTAAAAATTATATATTGGCTGATTCGCAATAAAATTAGCGGATTCACAATTTGCTGCCATAATTCCTGGCAAATATTTATCGTTTGGGATATTTTTGTAGTTGTTCTGTTTTGAATTGTTATTTTTAATATTATTATAAATTGAAAAAAATACTTAATAATGTTTATTTTACGTAATACATGCAATCGTATAACAAAAAAACGCCGACAGACTCGTACTTAAAAATTAAAATAATTGTGCAGCCATATGTTCAACGTTAAATATCTCGAAAAATAGTGGCTCTGGTGTTACGAAACAAGAAAGCCTTATTTACAGAGAAAATATTGGAGAATCGAAAAATTATACTAAAACGACAATTCATCCAGTGGCGTAGAATTTAGAAAACAAGAACTCTTCCCGTGCCCTTGCCGTACGCCACTGGTGACAGCGAGAAAGTCTTCTTTACTATAAGTTGATGTGTCCCAAACTACTTCAACTTACTGCCAAATATCATAAAGAAATATCAAGCAGCATTCGAGTAATGCACAAATTTCATTTTCAATAATCTAAATAAAACACCCTGTAAATCAGTAAGGAGAAATATTTTGTATGAGCAAATTGGGTTAGATCTTCATATTTTGAGCTCAACATTTTCCTGTTATAATATTTACACATATTAATGAATCACCCTGTATATATATATATATATATATATATATATATATATATATATATATATATATATAAATACACACACACACATATATATATATATATATATATATATATATATATATATATATATATATATATATATATATATATATATATATATATATATATATCTAAGGGATGCCAGACATGGAACCTGTCCAGGAGTTGCACAACAACCCCGAGAGTATATCTGAGAAACCTGAGAAAGGACATTAGGGAAAGACAAAAAGAAGAAGTTTTTTTTCTAAGAGTAATACCTTTGTTTTATTGAAAGGACCTACGACCATCCTCACACCATGGAGACACATGATGTTTGTTTCGCTTTGCAACGAACCCATCACTAGTGTCCCTTCCATCGACCGAGTGGAAAGAAGACTTCGCATTCACATAATCACCTAATAATTTGTAATAAATCATAGCGTAGCTTATCGGAAACCGAGAGGTATCTCACTCTAGGCCAAAACTGAAAACTCATGTCAATAACATCCAACGTACCTTTTTATTATCTTTAACATACAGTTAATTTTAAATATCTTTATATGTATATAAATATTTATATATATATATATATATATATATATATATATATATATATATATATATATATATATATATATATATATATGTATATATATATATATATATATATATATATATATATATATATATATATATATATATATATATATATATATATATATATATATATATATATATATATATATATATATATATATATATATTATATATATATATATATATATATATATATATATATAAACTCACGGACGAAACTAACGCAACACTTGAAATTTTGCTCATTTTTTGATTCAAAATAACTCTTTCAGTTTTCAACCGATTAAAATGAGTTTTTCGACACATTGTAGAAAATTCATTGAAATTATCACATGCGTTTTGAAATTTGGTATAAATAAATTTGACAGTGTATTATACCGGATGGAATGGAACAATATTTATGTACCGTAAATTCTAAACAACCTGTATGGTGAACTAAAGGCTATAAATTTTTTCTTTCCCAATGATTAGAAAAAGTAATAAATTTCCGATATTTTGTTCTATTATTCAGTCCAATATTTGTCTTTACAAAAAAAAAATTTTCAAGAAATCTCTACAGTTTTTGATCAAATTTAACCTATAGTGAATTGTTCACAAAATAACTTGTAGGTGGAAAATACACAGCCAAAAATTAGACTTTGCTCTACGAAGTGCCGACTTATACCCAATTAAGCATCTTTGGGATGTTCTAAAAAAATCGGTCCGAAGTCATGTACCTGCTCCCATAAATATTCAAGATTTGGAACGTATAGTTCTCTCAAAATGGGAGAATATTCCTCAGCAGATTATGACTCATTTACGCGTCATTATGTTTTCACTTGATTATGTTTGATTTTGATTTAATATTTTAAAAATTAAATAATAAGAAAACAACTTGTCTAAAAACCACAAAATGAAAATAACTTTTTATTCGACTAGTTTCGCCTGTTACAGCATTATCAAGACTGAATACATAATTGCAAAGACATCCCTTGAAAATATAAGTATTTCGGTTCGGTACCTGGGGGTGGTAAAATGTAATCGTGGGTCCAAGTTATCAGAGATTTAACAGTGGGGAGTGGTTTAAGTCTAACTGGTCATTGAGAAGAATGTAATTATGGGATTTTTGGATCTTGTTTATTTCCATGGCTTCCAGGAAGTTCATTATCATACCTTTATCACAGTAATGAAGAATTTTTGGTTTGAAAGAGGATGAGATGTTATGTTTTTTTGACTCTAGATGTTCCCTAAATGATTGTCCGTTTTTTAGATGTTCTTTTAGGCTGGTTTCAAAACATCTCCCGCTTGAATTACATTCTTCATAGTCCATTCTATAAATGCCTGTTCTCTTCATTGGATCGACTTTTGACATTTTGTTATTAAAAATCATTCTATCCAATCTGCTGTGACTCGAAAAAGCAGTATTCAAATTATTATTTTTAAAGAATTGAATGATCTTCGAAGAGGGGATGTGCGTATAAGGGATGCTCACAAACTTTTGTTAAATCTCTGATAACTTGGACCCATCGATTACATTTTACCACCCCCAGATACCGAACCGAAATACTTATATTTTCAAGCGATGTCTTTGCAATTATGTATTCAGTCTTGATAATGCTGTAACAGGCGAAACTAGTCGAATAAAAAGTTATTTTCATTTTGTTGTTTTTAGACAAGTTGTTTTCTTATTATTTAATTTTTAATATAAATACGAACTACCACAGAGTTGATTCATCGTCCATCGAATTTATTTTGATTTAATAATTGTTGCTTTTGATATTAAGATTTTTTAGTTTTTTCTCTTAACTTACGTCGCAAAAATTGAGGTTTCTTTGAAAATTTGTATCTTTCGTGAAGAGACAAATATTGGACTGAATCAAGGAACAAAATATGAAGAACTAATTAGCCTTGCTACTCATTAATGAAGAATAAATTTGTAGCCTTTAGTTCATCACACAGGATGTTCAGAATTTACATAACATAAATATTGTTTAATTCCACCCGGTATAATACATTGTCAGATTAACTTTAACAAAAATTAAAAATGTTTTTGGTAATTCCAATGAATTTTCTATAATAAGCCGAAAAAATAATTTCAATCGTTTAAAAATTAAAAGAATTATATTAAATCAAAAATAAGTATAATTTTAAGTGTTGCTTCAATTTTGTTCATGAGTTTATATATATATATATATATATATATATATATATATATATATATATATATATATATATATATATATATATATATATATATATATATATATATATATATATATATATATATATATATATATATATATATATATATATATATATATATATATATATATATATATATATATATATATATATATAGTTTATTATTGTTTTGTGATGAATAATACTGATGTGATCTAGATACGTACATCCAGTCATGTTTTCGAACATCATTCGAATCGATGTCCAATTGTGACATTCCTGATCTACCATTCATAAATAATCAGCTTAAGCAGAATACTTTTATACGTAGCAAACGACTGGCGTTAAAGCCATAAATACGTTGGATTACTGTCGCCTGGATACCGGAAAAGGATTTGTCATGCGTTCCCTATTCCACGCACGATGCTGAAAGAACCGTTGGAAAATTTTGACAATAATTCAACCCTTTATTGCCTACTGAAATATTTATATGTGGAAAAGCTTGACAATGGATGGAAATTCACTGGGAAGGATGAAGTGAACCAGCGATTCTCAACCAGAAGGGCACGCCACTCTTGGGGGGCACCAGCATTTTCAAGAAGTTGAAAATGAGCTTATTTCTAATTCAAATTGAATACCTAATTGTACATATTTTATGTAACATTTTTTATCATTATTTATATCAATGATCTGAACTTAACCAAGATGACCTGCTAGACCAATCGAAATATAATACTAATATATAATACTAATATACTCATTTTTATATTTTGAATCTTTTCTTTGCACTAAAATGTTTTATTCGAAATTTGAAGTTACTTTCATTATTACTTGGATAAGTATAGATATTATATAGAATTGTTCTTCTGATTCATGGAAAATTTTCAGTAAGCAATGATCTAAATTTCTCTATTTATCAACTCAGCCTAAGCAACACGTTACTGGCCAGATGAAGATGCACTGACAGGCCTTCTTGTTGGTAGTGAACGCAAGAGTACTGTAGTCAGCTCAGCTCATTATTTTATTCTCACTCAAACTCAGGAGATTATTAATATGTATAAGAAAAAGCGACGGGGACAATATCGACCCTTGGCGTACACCGGTGTTAACAGTTTGCTAGTCCGAGCTTGCACCATCGACCACAACATGCATATTCACCTTTTGTTGAGGTAACATTAGATCAAGCAGTAGGTACAATAGTTGTCTTAGTAAAAAAATATTATGACAAATTATTCAGTCAATATTTCAATAGACTCATAATGAATGCCACATAATTCGTTCATAGAACATTATAATTTCAAGCTCTACATTTCATTTGCTATGTTTCATCAAAATTTACATAGTAATAACAACTATATTTATTTTTTGAATAGAAACTATTTTACCGAAAATTTAGAAAAATATGCCCAGGAATTCAGTTTGATACTAACGTAAAGCAGCTTTGAAATTCAATTTTCTCTAATATGCGCAACCCTGGCTAATGAAAATCCCTGGCGACAACTTTCCCTGGAATGAGTCATAATGTCCTTAAAGTGCTTTTGGGAGTTTGCTATTCGACCCTCTCAAGGTAGGTATACAAATTTAGAGATACGGAGTCGTGTTATATCAGGGCAGAATTATGCTTGAAATTTATTATGGAAAGGATACGTTTTCCAAGGGTTTTAGTAAGAGATATTTATGGCAAATATAAACATTTTCTTATAGGGTCGGAGGATTGCGAAAAAATCATCTGATATTGGCCATTGCTCGGATAATACAATAAACTATATAACTACATTTCTATGAGAAACTTGAGTATTTTTACTTTAAGTTGTATTTTCCACGAAAATTATTTGATTGAACTGTATCGAAAGTCGACAATGAGGTGCACAAGTGGTTTTTGAATATTATATGGAGGTGAAAAACTATTGTAGAAGGAATTTTGAACCAACCCCCCTCCGAATTTAATTCAGTGGTTGGGTTTATGTACGTGAAAAGAGTTCATGTAAATGAACGAATCGAATAAGAGAGTTGAAAACTTGTACGTGAAACAAGCATCATGAAGGTGCATTTTGTTCTTCTCAATTGTTTTTTTCTGCACTAAGCAAAGTTTTAAATTGAAATTTAATACATTTTCGACGATATTCGAGTATTTTGCATCTCTAAACACTCTCAAAATTAAGTTAGCTGAAAATTATTACTTGAATTCGGTTGATATTAGGGTACATGAAAACAATGTGCGTTAATGTAGTTATATATTTCGATAAGAAATGGTTGAAAGATAAATAATATGATAGAATACCTAAGTATATTTCTGTTATTTTTAATTACATAAATATGAATTTGAAAATTTATATTTCCTTTTTCTTCTTATACATTATAGAGAATGATAAACAAGAATTTATTGTATATTGATTTGAAATTGATTCTTCAAATCAAAATATACACATAAATTCGTCAACAAAATAAGAAAATTTCCACACGACTTTTTAACTCAATGAGATAGATTCAAACTCGAGTTATTAGATGAAAGAAGTTGGGAAAAAGATAAGAATCAATATATTCTTCCATCTAAAATTCTAATTCATGTAACATAACACAATTTCCTGAACTTTCGCTGCTCCCCATTATTCCTGTTCCACTCAATTCATTTTATATCATTCTGAGTCCACTATCAACTCTGAAGCTAATGTTATCTTATTATATTCACGTGTATATTCAGTGAAGTAGGAAATGAAATTTCTTGCAAGATTCTTGATGGCTCAATAACGGGAATGAAGAAATTAATCTTATGCCGATGAGTCGAAGGTAATCTTCAAATACAGTCGTACTCGAACATTCTTATTCATATTGAAATTAGATATTTCGATTTAATATATTATAAAAATATATATATTTGAATGATTATTTATTAAGGGTTGCGATAAAGTATGGAACCAAGTAAATATCTTTCGAACGAAAAGGAGAATATTTATGAAATTTTGCAGGTAAGTCCAATGGCGCAAAATGCATCTGATTTATGATTTTTTGTTGATAATATACTTCCGGTTGTACCGGAAATAGACCCTAAGTCGCTTATTTTAAATGGGATACCCTATATATTATTACATTTTTGGATTCTACTTAACATTCTAGGCAGATTCTATGCATCATGTCATATACCTAAGTCTAAGCGTTTTTGACATATTCAGGTTTTTATGTCAAAAACGGCAATTGCAAGCCCTAATATAATTATCAGTTGTTCCTATAAGTGAGCCTTTTTTACTTACTTTGGGTTAGATTCCTTGTTGAAAAGGACCTAATTCAAAAGATTTTGTATAATATTTGGATAACTAGTCATACAGGGTGTGCAAAAAATAAGATCTAAAATGAGATTGAGAAAACTGACAAAAATCAATTCAACTTCTTTTGAGTTTTTTACATTACCGTAAAAAACGTTCAGATAAACAAATTGATGTTGTGTGTATGCATATGTAGTAAGTAATAAACGAGTATAACGATGATTTGAAATTCAAATACGATCGTCGCTATCCTAGATCTAATTGTTCAACGATTGAATGCAAAATTGCCATATAAAAATATCAAATTGGCAATATTTCGAAAACTTCAAATTTTAGGTGAAGATAACCTCATACAAAGTTACCTTCTTTTTAAATGCTTAATACTACAAAATAAAGAATATGGGGGTTTCCATTTGAAAAAATTGTTTTTTGTCAGTTTTCTCAATCTCATTTTAGATCTTATTTTTTGCACAGCCTGTATAACTAGTTATCCAAATATTATTCAAAAGGAATCTTACCCAAAGTAAGTGAAAAAGGCTTCCTTATATGACCAATTGATAATTATATTAGGGCTTGCAATCGTCGTTTTTGACATAAAAACCTAAATATGTCAAAAACGCTTAGACTTAGGTATAGGACATGATGCATAGAATCTGTCTAGAATCTTAAGTAGAATCGAAAAATGTAATAATGTATAGGGTATCCCATTTGAAATAAGCGACTTAGGGTCTATTTCTGATACAACCGGAAATATATTATCAACAAAAAATCATACATCAGATGCATTTTGCGCCATTGGAC
>JARQZK010001462.1:362500-375000 GCA_030704885.1 Cynegetis impunctata | reverse complement strand
ATGTACTTTTCTAAATGGGTATCATAGTTGGATTTTTTTTCCTTTCTAACGATATATTATATGTCAGGTCGCCGTTGATATGTAAGTCTTTAATAGCGAAAATAGTATTTTACTTCATTACTTCTTGCAATTTTTATACGTATTTGAAGTAGGCGGGTGTTATCTATGACATAGTTTGTTCATTTCTTTCTGTCATAATATCAATTACTTATTTTAATCGTAAAAGTGAGGATGTCGTACAAAAATTACGATAAATTTGTTATGTTAACTTCATCCAGAGTAAAAACAGCTTTGATAATGCATCTGAGATATATTTCAATCGCTATCCAGAAAGAAGACAACCTATAAGCTATGTTTAAAAAGTTAAAAATCATTATTAAACATATTCTATGTTTATTATAATTATAATAATATTATAATTTTCTTTTAGTTTCTTGGAAATAGCTTTATAATTTTCGTTTTAAAGAGTTACACATTAAAAGTGACCTGACATATGATATATCGTTAGGAAGAGAGGAAAATTCGCTCCAACCAAACTACAGCCAATTTAAAAAATACTTTTTTCAAATTTTCTCGACGTCACAGGATTATACAGGAAAAAGTGTCTTAAGAATGTGAAAGTTATCATCTCGTAACTTTGTCTGGAAGTAGAAAAATGGAACTCTTGTTCATAACTCAAAAACAGAAGACGATAACAAATTTTAGTTTTCGCCAGTGAATTTGTGTCGAAAAAAAAATCTAGAATGCCCCTACATTTCTTGTATCTCTCATAATTACCGAGATACCTCATACATACATCGAAATTTACCCACCCTGTATAAATCAATAACTCATTCATCTTAGTGGTGCCAAGGATACATGATATGTTGAACTGTTTGAATATCCTATATTCAAAAAAAATTTTATTTTGTTTATTTATGTATCTTGAACCTTGAAGCGATTGTATCAATTAATTATAAAAAATTAGCTCTTTAAGAAAAACAGCTGGAGTTAAACGTATGCTATAAGACAAAGATAACGAGACTATCAAAACTTTTCAAAGCCATGATAGAGGGTGTTTGCTATATTATAAACAATGATGGTTTTTAAATTGATTGAGCCGATACTTGAGGTAAATTAATAAATATATCGAAACAATGGTTTATAATATTGATCATACCACAAGGCCCCCTCTTGATATATAATACTAAATAAATAATT
Organism: Cynegetis impunctata; assembly: GCA_030704885.1. Taxonomy (NCBI): domain Eukaryota; kingdom Metazoa; phylum Arthropoda; class Insecta; order Coleoptera; family Coccinellidae; genus Cynegetis; species Cynegetis impunctata. Next base: position 373,800 of record JARQZK010001462.1, on the reverse strand, counting down.
GGTTTGCCATTTTGGACTAAATGATTTTGGACCTAAAATGCAGGCGGCCGAAGGCCGCATTATGGCAAACTTATAAAGCCGAGATGAGGAGATCAGCCCCGAATCGCGGGGCCCAAAGGGCCCCGTCGATCGCCCACGTCCGGCTAAGTCTCGTTCCCGACCGCGACGCCGATCTTCGATATCGAACGTTTAAAGTTTGACGTTTCTCCGAAATTCGCGAAAACGGCTGCATTCCGGACGCTTAAGAACTATTTTCGCTTCACATGGTCTCGAATTCACGTGACCGGCTTTCGAACGAGTAATTGGAGGGCTGTCATTCGTTTCGAAAGTTACCGGGCGCGCGAGGCCCAATCGCGTCGTAGTAACGAGTTCCCGCGTACGGAATCAGCTGACTCCCTACGACGGCTAGGTATGTGACAGCTATGCGGCGGACAGTGGCGTGACACCCATCGGGGTTTGGTGATTTATATTTTCTCGAATCGGGCCGCTCACTAGTATATAATACTAAATAAATAATTTGTTTGCCATTTTGGACTTCCTAAAATGCAGGCGGTCGAAGGCCGCATTATGGCAAACTTATAAAGCCGAGATAAGGAGATCGTCCCGAAGGGCCCCGTCGATCGCCGCCGACCTTTTTGTAGTGCTTAGGCTATGTCACCGTTTAAAGTTTGACGTTTCTCCGAAATTCGCGAAAACGGCTGCATTCCCGACGCTTCAGAACTATTTTCGCGTCACATGGACTCGAATTCACGTGACCGCCTTTGGAGCCGATAGTTGGACGGGTTGAATTCTATCGAGAAGTTTCGGCACGGCGAGTCCCAATGAGGTCGTAGCATCTAGCCGATACCGCACGAAATCGAAATTGACAGCGAACAGATGGCGCGCCCGTTCGACAGAGGCAGGGAAGGGCTCAGCACTCGACGCGTCGCGTACCGTTCGAAAGAGGCAGAGACGGGCTTTGCACTCATCGTGGTTCGGGAAACTATATTTTCATCGATCTATAGTTTTCACGGATCTATTTAATAGGCGGGGGAGCCTCTCAATAGTATTTTCTAAATTAGGAAACCACCTGAACAGCAATTTAGGGGACAATTCCTTCTCTTGCTTATTATTTGTGACCATCTTTTTATTTACCCTTTCTTCTCAGTCAGTTATTTATAAATTTTTTGTATTGGATATATTGGAGAATTGTTATCATTTAAGGCCCGTGCGTATTATCTTATAAACGTGTGAATTGTTTTTTCAATCATGACAGTGTGAAAAATATGCTTATTATGTAGTTTTTGTCACTTGATATTTTATATACTGGATCCTATATTTTTGCTTACCATACGTATATAGATCACTCTAGTGCATCATAAAAATCCATCGTATGTTATTATAATAAAATATATTTTGCAGAACGATTGATGCGGCGATTACATTTCCGTTTTTCAAATCTATCATGACTAAAAATCGAAATAGCGCTTTCATATTTTGAATACTGAATCCTTTTCGTAGGTATCGCCGCAGGGTACTAATCCTAAAAATAAGTACCAAGTGTAGTTTCTAAAAACGAAATTTTAAATGGCAATTGTCCCACCGCATTCACCATTTTATATACATTTTCAAGTTCGCCGTTAAAATAAAGCCGGTACTTCAGTATTTTAAATATTAACGACTTTCTTCCTATAGTTCTCTGAGAAGAATACGTAATATTTCACAATGTTAACATCAGAGGCGTGTGAAACTCCTCAAATTTCCCAGATTTCGTCCTGAAATTTTCAATCGTTTATTTACATACAACGTCGTCAAATATTATGATGAGATAAAAAGCGAATTGAAAGATTTACAGATATCCAAATTCCTTTGAGAGATGAAAATCGAATTGTTGAGATTTACGGTATTGAGATCAGCTGGTTGATTCGTATAAATGTGGATATATCAAGAATGAGAAAATATCGTTTATATTCTACATTTACCTGATATAGGTACTGTTATTTTATTTTTTGTTATTTTTACCTTCAAGATGAAGATAATAATAAATTGATGATTAATCAAATCAATCCATCAACGAAGCATGAGACTTGACGATATGGAATTCCCATTCATCCTTCGAGGGAGAATGTTAAACAATTTGACATTGACTACATACATGATAGAAACAGTAGACAGTCTGTTTCGTTCTTCAACTACTGATGAGCTCGTTGAAGAGCAAAAAGATTGTTTAGTGTTTCCATCGTATGTGGCGTTGATGTAGAATTTTCTAGTATTCTCCCTTGAATGATGAATGGAAATCCCATGTCGTCAATATCTCATGAAACTAGGCTTCGTTGGAAGGTTGATTTGAGTAATCATTATTTTTAAATGATTTTCCAAATGTATTGTCATCGTATAAATCAATTCATATTCAATGTTAATATGGTGAATATTGAAAGCATGCCTACCAGAAGCGATTGAAATATATAATGGACAGCTATTTCTGTAGTATTTTATATCAGTCAAGGTATTATAATCATACCAGATATTCATTCAAATGAAACATTGTAGTATTTAGATACAGCATCTGTCCCATATACTAGATACCAATAACATATCTTCAGTAAAAACGTATGTACATAAACAGCGCGTTACCACATTGCAGATGAGTGCTTCATTCATCATTGGTGCGATGGAAACATATATCTCTCACTGCTCGCTGAGAAGTAATTGGATCATTATAATACTCGGTGGATTAACTATATTGATGACGCCACCAAATGTCGAACAACGGTCTATTATTTCAATCGTTTGTAGTGATAATATTCACCGCTTTAAGGATGAATGGAAATATTTTTGTGTTAAAACTCATGTAGCCTGGTATATAAGAAATACTATTTGGTTCATTTAGAATTCACGAATAATTATTCAGCGTTCATTCAGCTCATTTATATTCCTACATGGTTCCTCTAATGTATTCAAAAAAAAATAATGATGAAATTATACTCAATAACATTTCTCATGCTTTCATACCTATAGTTGTGATGAGTGTCAGCGAATACAAGAACGAAGAACTGAAGCTCCACTTATGACCTTGATGATATCCAACATGGTTCAAATTTCCTTCATAATCATGTAACACTTTAAACAACGATTCCTGAAACACTAACACTTCTTCAGCAGCTAACTTTGTCCAGTTTTCTTTATATAAAATGTTCAGATTTTCCGTGATACTCCAAAGTCGCTCGACCGTTTGCGTTCTTAGCACGCCCACTAAACTGTCCTCGCTCTGAGCGGACTTCGTCGTACCCAAAACTGACTCTTGACGGATACCACCTTCGAGAGCCATAAACACGAATGCACCAAGTATTGTGTACAAAAGAACTAAGCAGCAAATCCCAAATGTAGCCATAAGTGAGGTACCTCTGTTCTTCTCAGGACATGTATAACAGCAGCAGAATATGGATTCTTTCTTGTAGTTTTCATGCTCGTAACATGTTTGCTTTGAGACTGGACTCCCAGTAGGAGATGGTCGTTTTAAGTATGGAGAATGAGGCAGGTAACCGGAATAAAGTGGAGTTGATTGGCTTCCTCTTATCATTTTGGATAGTTGTGTGTATTATTCACGATGTTTTTTGCATTTTTTTCAAAGACCTGAAACCAAAGACAACCGGATTAATACATTTGGTAGGAAGATATAAGTGTATTTCTACGTGATAGTTAAGCCTCATCAAGTTGGTTTGATATATTATTTCAAATAAGCATCTATTTAGAGACTTTAAATATTTTATCTCAATCTCAACATATACAAGAAAACAATCAGTTCATATTAAATTTATTTTTTAACCATATTCAATTTCATTTATTAAATAAAGTGAATTAAAAAATTCTTCAACAATATAGAACAATCCCTTAAGGGTTATACGTGTTTCACCACACAAAATCTGCATTCATAATGATAGTAGTGGGATAATTAGAGAAAATGTCAAGTCACCACAGCTCAAGATCTGCATCTTATTAGATCTCTTCAGTGCAGCGTATTGGACTAGGAGTGAATTAACATATTCCTTATTGTTCCCTAATACAATAATAGCGCCCTCTGGCGAAAATATGAGGCAATTATTTACCAACAATTTACTGTGTATACCGAAAATGCAGAATTCAGTCTAGAGAACGAATACAAATAGACGGCTGCTCTACGAAAGTGCGTATCAGATTCCAGAGCACACAAACTTAGTGTCAAGTATTGCAAAAAGAGTAGATATTCGTAGATATTCGCCTGATTGTATCTCAAGTTCACCACATCTAAAAAATATATTGGGAGGACAATTCTGAGAAATTAAGAACTTTTTAACTGTATAATTGACTATCCAATCACTATCAATGCATCCCAAAACATGCAAGTCAAGGGATTATCAAGAATCATTTTGCGGTAATTCACTAGAACTCTACCTATGCCATCCATCACTTTCTGGCACTAGATTGATTTAAAATAGTCGCCAAATATATTTTTCTTGCACCACCTGCCGAACGTAAGGTCTTTCTGGCCACATTTAAAGCCAGAAAGAGCGACTTTTCATGGCGTTAAATGCAGCCAGAAAGATCTTACTTTTGACGGGTGCAGCAAGAAAAATAATATACGACCCACAGCCAAAAAGTTGTATACCGTGGCGTATGTGTATCATATCACATACGCTAGGAAATCCAACTTTCTGGCTTAGAGACGTAATATACTAGTTTGAAAAACGTCAATGAAAATTTCAATGACTATTGTAATCCATCGAGTGTAAAAAGGAGCTAGAAATGAAAAGAACATAATCGGCACTGTTGAAATTCTCCATAACTGAATATTGTACAGGCTATTATGTACCTATAAAGAATTGCGTCAATTCCAAATTCTAAAATACATTCTAATTTCAGGTAATTTACTTTATAACAGATGTTTTGAAGTAAAAACTGCATGGCTTTACAGATTTATATTGATTTAAACCTTATTAGTTATTAGAGAAAATTGAACTTTGAAAATAGAGATTTTACCCTGAATTGTTTTTGTCAAAAAATTAACTCAGGACATATTTGTTAACATGGGGGAATATCAACCCTAGAGGGAATCCCGGTCGTCTGAGTCTCTCACCGTAATACAAATTTCAGAGCAAAGTTACTTGACATGTCAAGATTCCCAACGAATTGTAACGTTTAGGCAGTTTAAGACAAAGCTGTATGATGTTTATGAAGAAATTTTTGGAAAAATTAGGGAAACCATAAAAAAAATACACATTTCAATAACAATTACGTTATAAAAAGTCTATGTATGTGTATATATGAACTTAATTATGTTTTCTTTCACTCAATTTACTTGAATCTGACGCAAATTTTAGAAGATTGTTTTGAAATTAATGTTGCATTTTAAATTTTTCTTAGCTTTTATATGCCCCACACTTCAAATATACATGTAGTAAAAAAATCTTCATCAGGGATTTCTGTCAATGAACATTATTCTATTGATATATATATATATATATATATATATATATATATATATATATATATATATATATATAATTATTTACTCGAATTGTTGTTGCCTGTGATTTATTTTTAATCTCTTGATAATTATTAGCAATAACAGGCTGGTTGAATCTTAAAAAACTCGATTTAATTAATAAATTGACGTTTCACTATGACATTCATAGTTATTCAAAACTTTTGAACAAAATTGAAAATTCTTTGACATTTATTGACTTGATAAAATTGAATAGATAAGATTGATCTGTCTTGTTAAAAATTCTTTCAGTCTAATATTAACATTCAAAATTGTTTCATTAGAAGGCAAGGGAAACTACAGAAACCTTTACCTATGTAATGTTCGAAAATAATAATAATAGGGTACTATTTATTTAACAGAAAGAAATTAGTCACGGGAAAATATTAAAAAAGTAGAGCAGAATTATCGGTATAGAACGTTTATATGGAAGCAGCCGTTGACACGTGTTTCGGACTCTTTGGTCCTCATCAGAACGGCGTAGCTAAGTATTGGATTGAAAATTTGGAGATGAAAATAGTTTAATAAATAAAATCCTCTGTTATGGAAGAAAATCACTTATTTGTGGTTTATTGTTAAGATTCAACCAGCCTGTTATTGCTAATAATTATCAATAGATTATATATATATATATATATATATATATATATATATATATATATATATATATATATATAAAGATATATATATAAATATATATATATATATATATATATATATATATATATATATATATATATATATATATATATATTTCTGCATTCTGTATAAACCCCAAGCTCCAGGATAATAACAGCCCCTTAATTATTTTTTCAAAATTATAATTTCTCGTTAACTGTTTTTCAAATTTCTTATATACATTATTTTTTTCCACCTCTAAATCTAGATTAAACTCTTTCAGCTTTCTTCTAAATGATAATTTCTTCGATAAACAACATCACTCATATAAACTAAAATTAATAGTATATTATTTCATAAGGAGAAGTGTCACTTTTCATGGCGAGCTTGAGCTTACCCGCCGAACGCAGTGAGGCGGGTAATTGAAAGCGAGCCATGAAAAGTCACTTCTACTCCGAATGAAATATTTTATTTTATTTTCAAACGTTTTGAAATTCATAAAAATCTGAATATCCATTTTTGGATTGAATCACATTTTACGCATTATACACTTACGATCGTTATGAATTATGGAACATTTGCCTAGTTACGGTTGCCACGCAAAATTGATTCTGACATATATAAAGTAAAATAATTGATAGTTATAATTCGCAACCTGGTGAGAAGTGGTTGAAAGTGAAAATGACGTTTGAATTGGAGAATTTTTTGTTCATGGTTACCCATTCCATCTATTGCATAGTAACACTTTTCCTGCCGCCGGACGGAAAAGTGTTGCATAGCAACACTTCTCCGCCTTGGCGGAGAAATAGAACTTTTCGATGATCCTGTCAATCAAGAAATGACGTTATTATTGTACGTTTGAAAATAATAGTATATTATTTCATAAGGAGGAGAAGTGTCACTTTTCATGGCGAGCTTGAGCTTACCCGCCGAACGCAGTGAGGCGGGTAATTGAAAGCGAGCCATTAAAAGTCACTTCTACTCCGAATGAAATATGTTATTTTATTTTCAAACGTTTTGAAATTCATAAAAATCCGAATATCAATTTTTGGATCGATTCACATTTACGCACATACGATCGTTAAGAATTATGGAACATTTTCCTAGTTACGGTTGCCACACAAAATTGATTCTGACAGATATACTTAAAGTAAAATAATATTGATAGTTATAATTCGCAACCTGGTGAGAAGTGGTTTAAAGTGAAAATGTCTTCAGAAATTGAGGTTTTGGCCAAAGAAGCAGAGTCTACCCTTGGACCGTCGAAGTCTATTGAAAAATATTCTGCAGCATATGATCACTTCGTGAATTGATGCAATTCGAAAAATGTGACAGTTTACCAAGAAAATGTGCTTCTAGCATATTTCAATTCAATGGCTAGAGAAAAAAATGGAAATCCTCTACTTTGTGGGCCCGATATTCAATGATAAAGTCGCAACTAGCGATCAAACATGAAATAGATATTGGTAAATATCTGAAGTTGCGCATATTTTTGAAAAGTCCAATGAAGGATCTTCCAAAAAAATCAAGAGTTTTTTCTAAGGAAGAGTTCGAACGTTTTCTCTTCGAAGCAGCGGATGATTTATATTTAGGATTAAAGGTAACTATCATATTTCAAGTAATTTTAATTTTGTATTTTTGATCACGTGGTTGTTTCAGATTGTTTTATTATTCGGAATAGATGGTGCCTGAAGATGTGACGAAATGGTGAAAATGAAAAGTACAGATATCGAGAACAAGGGAAATATTATAATAGTCACTATTTCTGATAGTAAAACGAGAAAAGTTCGAACATTCACAGTTATCGGGGAGAATAATCTAAATATTAAATATATCAATCTGGAAAATGCTACAGAGCTGTGATGGGAATACATGGTATAGGAAGTGTTCCAAGAAAGGTTGCCACTTTTTTGCAATTGAATCATCCAAGCGAATACACAGGTCATTCATTGAGGCGAACTTCTGCTACACTACTTATAGATGGAGGAGCCAACATTGAGTCTTTGAAACGACACGGAGGTTGGAAGTCAAGTAGTGTAGCAGAAGGCTATATCGAGGATTCTCTGCGAAATGAGAATGACATTGCTGGTAGGATATTGAGCGTCAACGAATTCCCTGGAACCAGCAACTCAGATTACTCTATTGAGGCATCAGCTTTTGAACAGAATCCGAGATAGAATGCTACCAGTTCATTATTACATGGTTTTAATTTTCAAAATGCAACATTAACCAATTGTACATTCAATGTAACTTTAACGAATGAAAATGACGTTTGAATTGGAGATATTTTTGTTCGTGGTTACCAATTCATCTTTGCATCTTTTCCTGCCGCCGGCCGGAAAAGTGTTGCATAGCAACACTTCTCCGCCTTGGCGGAGAAATAGAACTTTTCGATGATCCTGTCAATCGAGAAATGACGTTATTATCGTACGTTTGAAAATAAAATATTGTTTATTGAAATGTTTTGACATATTGATGCAGATTACTGTCAAACTAAATTTAGTTCTCGATCAAATTACAATTTTTCATTCTAATAACGTCAATTAACTGCTCGCTCACCGCTTGATGGAACGTTTATCAAATTATCAATGAAATGTAGTGGAGTACTTGGCTTGATTCCACTAAAATTAGTTCAATTTACTCGACATATATTTCGGATGGTCGTAGGTTCTTTCAATAAAACAGAGCTTTCACTCTTAAATCTTCTTTATTCGGAGGTTCATACTCATCACTCTTTAAAGACTCTCGTAGGACTCTCTATCAGATCCACGACAATATCGAACGTAAGTTCGTCAGCCAAGTCAGCACTTTAATATATATAATATAGCCGAATATATGGAACAATAACAATTCGAGGTTTATTAGACTAGAACTATTGCAATGAGCTGTGAATTCCCGAAATCACTGTCGCAATACTTCCTGTACAATGAACTCGACTAATTGTGAATTGACATGCATATTCCGTTACTACAAGACTATCAGCCCATAATCAAGACAATTATGACAAACTAAAAAAAAACAAAATGTAACAATGTGTCTACTCATATTACCACTTGGAAGAGTACGTAATGTTAAAAGAAGAATCCTTATAAACGAACATTTTCAAAGACAGTTTCACTGAAGTTTCCTTCTATGTTCTTCAATCTACACCAGGCGAGAAAATTAGTATATGCAATTTCGTACTGCAGGCGCGACTCTTTTGGCAGCATTTCTAGTGTGGCTTTTTTTGCAGCCTCTTCAATGTCCATTGGTAACAAATCATCACTCTTATTGGAATAAGTATTTTTATCAACTGACTTCTTTTGAACTGTTTAGGAACTGTTTTTGTCACTTACCAATTACGATGGTTATCACAACCCAGAACATACGCGATGCTTGTAAAAATTCTAAAATAATTAGTTGTCAAGAGATGTCAAAAGTATGCGATTTCGACTTTAATATTGTTACCAAAACAGGAAAGGTGTTCAAAAAATAGTCAAAGTGACTTCATTTTGTTCGTGGCGAAACTTCTCCACTCACAAAATAAAGTATCACTTTTAACACTAATATAATAAATAACTATTATTATGTCAAAAATGACAGATCATTTGAATGCTCTGTTGTTGAGACCCTAATAAAGTTAGTCACATAAAATTTACATATATTACGATCATAAAAATAAGTTCTTCAACAAACTCAAAAGAAAAATTTTCTCAAGTTTCTCTTACATTCCTAGAAATATCACGCGACCTTATTTTCATTTCATAGTTTTTAGTAGGAAAACCTCAAATCATCAGATGCATTTCTATTCAAAAAAACTTTTGTATCGATTTTATGATTTAAGAGCTTCCTTCTGGCTAACCTATTGTAAGAACTTTTTTGGTTTTGTTCCAATACAAAGTTCAGAAAATGCTCGTCTTGATAAAGAACTGAAAGCTTTCAACCGCTTCTTTTTTCAATTAAACTTCAACATCTAACTGGGTCTATAGATTGCCAAAGGATATCCTCTAATACTTTGTGAATTTCCAGTTGATATATTTCGTCACTCATTTTGCATATTCTTATCTCTCTTTGGTCCTAAGGGAAATTTAATGACGTGAAAGATATCTGGAGCGCCTTTTCTTGGTTACAAAATTTCTGAGAAAGAACTTTCCATTGCTTAAAAATGAACGGAGTTTTTGGAAATAATAGTTTTCAAACGACTTTATAGCATTAAAACACTATTTTGTTTAAAAAGATGAAGGTAGTTCGACACAATTGTCAAATGTGATTAGTGAAAGTTCTCAATATTTGCTTTTCTTTTATTAAGAAATAATAGTTCAACTTAACTGAATTATGAATTCATTTTCCACAGCAGACTCGTGTCAGCCTAATTTATTTAAATAGTTAACTTCAGTTACATAATTCATGAAATTCTCCGAGTATTTCAGAGGATACTAATTCTTTAAATAGAGATCTGAGTTACAAGAAAGAATCAATTAAGTTTTCTAAATGTTTCAGAACAGAATAATTTTATTTCAGAAGTTATTAATACAGGCGAGAATACTTTTTTCTGTGCGAAAGTTGTAGAATCTTTATTGTTCGTTATTGTTTCTTCTGTATAGTGATTATTTCTGTTTTTGAATCGAAGTAACCCTCACTTGATGGAAATTCATATTAACCCTTTCAGGGCAACTGGTTAGCTAGGAAGACCACAGTTTGTTAGTCATGAGTAATACTGCTCGTTGGCTATTTCAGTATACCAGTGTGTTTTGTGGGTTGTCTAAAATAGTAAAATTTGACGTGTTCATCGAAGACAGACCGAAATAAGTCGAAGCGCTTATAACGTGCATTTGTTTACTATAGTTGGACACTACTTAGAGGATCTGCTGAAACTGTGTGAATTTGTTATTTTTATTTATGAATGGTGGAAAAATGGCTCCAAAGTTATTTACTTATATCTTACTTATGCATTTTCATGAATATATTGAACGTAAATGTTTCCTTTCTTTCGAAATAACTAATTTTGTTGGGGTCTCCTGAAGTGACCACTGGGCACTTACGTAATCGTGTTATCTTATTTTAGTTCTGAGGAAACAGATTTGGAGTACCTACCTACTGAATAGGCTTGCCAATTCTCGAAAGGACCAACCCGGAAGATTTGTTTAAGGAGTAGGGAGGGGGTTGAAGAAATTGTCAATCATTTATTTATTTTCAATTTATA
>JARQZK010001462.1:330000-357500 GCA_030704885.1 Cynegetis impunctata | reverse complement strand
TATTTTATTTTTCATAAAGCCCCATATGAAAAAAATCTAATATCGATAAGTCAGGGGACCTTGGTGGCCAGTTAATGGGACCATTATTACCAATCCACTGGTTTTGGAATCTTTCATTAAGAAAAGCCCTAACGGGACCTGCGTTATGACAAGGTGCGCCATCTTGTTGGAAATAACTGTGTCCGTATTGAGCCAACGGAATTTCGTCAAGTAGTTCACAAAGACAATCATCCAAAATTTCCAAAATGCGGTATGCCAATCTTCCTCCAAAAACGAAACAAGATACATTGAAGCCGCGAATCTGCCTTGCTGTTGACGAGCCACCGTAACGTGCTCATCTTCATTTGACCAATAACGATGATTATTTCGATTAAAAATGCCAGCGCTACTTATATAGCTTTCATTCTCCCGTCTTTTGTATATACCAACTACAAAACTCAATGCGCTTCTCAGCATCACCTGGGTGCAGATGATGTATATATATGATATATGTTTGAGGTATGTAGGGGGTATATTTATGCATTTTCAATATCTTCGAAACTCTTGTCTTTGGAATGCCAATCGAATCTTCAATTTCTCTGCAAGAAGTATTTTTGTTCTCTTCTACCTTTGCGAGGACACTAATTTCAACATCTTCAGCATTTTCTTTCCTATAACTTTTTGGTCTAGGCTTTTCAAAAGATCCAAAATTTTCCAAATTTCTTTTTAGTCTGCCAAATATTCTCCTACTCGGTTGTCTCCTTTCAGAAAACCTAAATTTCCCATCTTATTATCTTACTGACACCCAGTAAATGGGTAATAGTAAATACCTTTCAACATAGAGGTCCATCGCTTGATTTGGATTGAAACCTACTTGGTAATATATCCCAACCATATATAATTTTTCGTAATTTTGATATCTTGGATTATCATTCGCCATTGTGAGAAAAATTTGTTAACTTTGACAGGTAGGTGACAGGACCTATATACATTCTGCGCTTGCTCTTTTTCCATAGCTACCTACTAATTAGGTCGACAGCGTTTATGGTCGATAAAGAGTGTTTCATAAAAGTTTAAATTTATTGTTTTGTCAAATTATTTAGTGACCCATACTGAATAATATTTTTTTAATGAATAGGTACTTTCCATGCTACCATATACGAATGAGAGTGATATTTGTTTATTGCGCTAAACGTTCTACTAAAGTGATATTTGTCTTGACTTGCTATAACAAAAATGAAATTTATCTAAATACAGGGCTAATACTTGAAATATTATATAAGTATTATATATTTTTGAAAAGCTCAAAGCATTTATGTTTTGAATATGGAAAAATATACAGAGTATCCCATTTAAAAAAATATAACTTTGTGTTATATCTGAACAATGATAGCTCATTTCAAAAATCTCACTACGCCACTGGATTCTACGTAAAAAAGTATATAAAACACAGTTTTTTCTTTTCCTATAAGTTGAAAGATAGCTGTGATACAAGGCGGGGGCCAAAATGCAATATTTTCAACTTCGCCCTGTATCTCAAAAACGAAGCAAGCTATGAAAATTTTGTTTACGGTATCGTGAGTTTCACAAAAAAGTAGCCAACGTTCGCGGAAACCGCAAATATCTATCTTTAAAAATAAGCGAGTTACCCTGTAAGGACATCGAAAATGGGACAGCCTGTACGAATATGTTCGTAAATTTTAAAAACAATATAATTTCATATTATTTTTTTCATTATAACAACCTCAAAATTTGAAATGAATTGAAAATTATCAACATCCAAACCTTCTCGTATATGTCCTACTTTATTCCATCTATAAAACGAACAATGTTCATAGTCGTTGCTCTGGCACACTAGCTTCATTACCTGCTGTTCTATAATGTTTCACCTGCATTTTGTTCGGTGTAAATTTCCAGTTAGCGTTGAGATTCGGAATAAGAGGAAATGTAAATAGCACGCTGCGAGCTTTTTATCTTTTTTTCATAATGTCTTTCAAAGCTTTCCACGAAATATCTTCTCTCATATGAATGTAATGTAAAGTAAAAATGTTTACTCTGATATATGAAAATTTGGTTGCTTGAGGATACAGAACATGAAAATTTCGAACGAAGTATATATCATCAGTATTCGCATACACAAACGTTCAATTATATTACTGAAAGAAAGATATGTTAGGTGATATTCTATAATACGGGTAATTGACTGCTCGCTTACTGATTGATGAAATATTTTTCAAATTATTAATAAAATCAAGTTAAACAATTGACTTGAAATTAGTTTATTAACTCGACATATGTATCGGGATACTAGCCCATCATCAAGAGCAGATGACAAACTACAGTTGAAAGTATAATAATTTATCTATTTATAATACTTCTTTAACGAGTAGAGATCCATTTGGTCATTAGTGATGAATAAGATCCTTGAGCTTGCCGATTTGATCTTCGAAGACTTTTAGGTTATCTGAATCTATAAAATGGTTATTTTTATACAATGCCCCATAAGTCCAGTAACGTTCCTATTGTGGATGATTGATTTTTTATGTTCTTCCAATCCGGTAAAGATTGTTTTACCAGTTTAACAAATATAAAAAGCATCACAATCAATATATTTTATTTTATATACATCAGATTTTTCGAGGACTGTTCGTCTGTCCTTATTATAAACCATGAAGGAACACTTTCAAAAGTTTTTGGAAAGCCATGAATTTCTTGCCGAAAAGTTGACAATTCAATAATATCATTTTTCTAAGAAACTGTTGCTAGAAAAAAAAAAGTTTATATTTATATATATATATATATATATATATATATATATATATATATATATATATATATATATATATATATATATATATATATATATATATATATATATATATGTATATCAGTGGCGGCTCGTGAGGTTTTGGTTTGAGGAGGCTACAAGAGGTGTTAAAAAATACACCATGGGCGAAAATTTTTAGGATTTCGAGGTCAACCGCCTTATAATTTAAAGAAAATCAAAGTAAAACAAGCACCCTAAGCTATTAATTTGTTTTCACTTTCGAGTGTCTACCTTGAGACCTACAACTCCTATTTACAATATTCACAAAAACTCTTCTCAGCCAATTAGTCAATTCATCAAATTTTTTCTTTCACAAAATAGGTACCTACCTACCTACTTAACGAATTTGTTAACAGCTAGTGAGAGCAAATAAAAAGTTATTATATATTTTTGAAGAATCCCGCTATTCTGCGATCTTTAACGTTATCAAAATGATCTATAATATCCTCATAAAATTTTTTGTCTTTCGCCAAAAGTTTTACCAATTCCTTCTCAATAGACAACAAACTAATATTTTTCAAACGATCCTGGCTCATTGAATTTCGTAAATAAGTTTTAATTCTCTCAAGAGTGGAAAACGAGCGCTCTACGGAAGCCGATGTTACCGGGATAGAAACAATTAGACATAAGAGTTTATAAACTTGGGGTAATTCTTGATTCAAATCATTATCAAAAAGATATTTAATAGTCCTCACATGATTTTCATTTCGCCCCAAAATTTCATTGTCATTATAAACAACACACAGTTCACTTTTTATGGCCACCTTATCAAAAAAAGTGTATTTTTGACATTAATTTTCCAAAAGGTTATCTGGAAAATTAACCGAAAATCCGGTGAACAAATTTTTATTGAGTAAGTCGAAGAAATGCAGTTCTTCCAAATCAGAAAACCTTATTTCTATTTGACCCCTAATAGTATCCAAAGTTTCATAAAATATTTTCTTATAGTGAAGCTCCATATCTGCGTAACTGAATTTCTTTCGTTTTGGGCTAAATTGAGTCGTATCATCAGTAGTTTGAAATACAGAAAATAGTTTTTTGAAATAAACTTCTGCACGAAATTCTGAAATTTTCTCCAAAAGAAACTTGAGCCGATTTCGTGAGTAAATTACATCTGAAAACTTGTGCTGTAAGATTTGAAAAACTATTTCTGTTTGTTCAAAAATTAATTTAAAGATGTTTAAAAAATATTTAAATTCCTTATCTTGTTAGTAAGATATTAATCCGCGTGCGGTATTTAAAGTTACTTAATCGGTGAATATTCCTCACTTTCAACTATAGAATTAAATCCTCAAATCCTAAGCGGCCCCAAACAGAGACATTTTCCCTAGTAAAAAGTAAACACTGCCAACAAAATAATTTATTTTTTACCTGTGATCCGCTTAGGCAAGGAAGTCACCATTGAAATTTTTGAAATTAACTTCAGTAACCAAACTCATTTTAAAACAATACGCGAGCAATATAAGTAAACAAGCTGCACGGCCATTAGTAACTACGATCACACTACGTACGATTCAATTAATGCTTTCCAACGAATTCACTCGATGTCACGCGAAATTCTATAGTTGTGATTGGTCGACATTGTATAAGACTGGGTTCCTATCCGTGTTGCTATTTACATGTGTTTTGCTTTTCTATTGCAATGAAGTATTCATTCGGAATATATGCACCGTTGTTTGCTTTTCAGTAGCAGGCATAATGAACGTTGAGACTATACCTTTCCATGCCTCCGCAGCGTTGCCACAAATCTTGAAATGAATGAAATGCAGTAAATGTAAATACCTTCTATCGTAATTAATAAATTATATTATATAATGTAGGTTGAAAGGAAGGTAGGTGCATAAAATAATATGATTTTGATTAATATGAATATGCTGAATGCTGACTATTCAATATAATATATATATTAGTGATACACGGAATATTATTGAGGAGGCTTAGCCTCCTTAGCCTCCTTTGACTAGCCGCCCCTGATGTATATATATATATATATATATATATATATATATATATATATATATATATATATATATATATATATATATATATTTATATATAATATACATATATATAATATAAATAAATACATATTTTTTGGATATTTTCAGGTTATTATTCTACTAATAAAACTGATAGCTAAAATATACGTTTCGCAGGATATGGCCTTTTTCCTCAGTATTTAATTTATATTAAATTTTTACAATTCACTAATTCTGTCACACAATATTCACGTTCACTTTAAAATATCACCTATATATTGCACCTCAAATCTGTCCTTGGGGTGCAATATTTAATATTCAAAAGTAGATTTGCACATTGTGTTTTAAAATTTGTGTTTTGTTAAAATTTTATATCAATTAAATACTGAGGAAAAAGCCATAGCCTGCGAAACGTATAATATAAAATGTCAGTTGAATTAGTGGCATAATTACCTGTGAATATAAAGTTTCATTTACTATAAAAAGTCAGGTAACGAAATTCAATGAAGATATATATATATATATATATATATATATATATATATATATATATATATATATATATATATAAATAAATATATATAAATATATAAATAAATATAAAAATATATATATATATATATATATATATATATATATATATATATATATAACCTCAAAATTGTTGCATATACTCAATATGAATATGATCTAATTTTGGACTAACATTTATTTGTTATCGTTCTTCGTACTCAGACTACGAAATAGTTATTTTCCTGTCAACTATTTGGTCGACATATAAAGTGCATATTGGAGTTACTGTTCTGGAATATAAATTATCCAGTATGAAATAGTTCGGAGCTGCTGCAGCAACTTCTTAAGTTGTAATTGATATAGTAAATGTTTGAATTAGTATTGATAGTTAGTTTCCTCCATTTGTGTATGTCCGCATTAGGAATTCTAAACTGAAAATGTATCAGATTAAGCTCTACTACTATTCAATGATCAGCAGTATAGAATAAATATACATTGAAATAATTTTCGAAGAAAAGCATACAATTACATCATTGTTAAGTTTAGTTCGTTCACTGACGAAGATTTAATATTTATGTGTGAGTTCCATTTCTAAAGGTGAAATTGGTTTCTCGGAAGGAACATGGAAATGCCAGAATATAAAGGTTGTTTGGGTAACATAATATCAAAAACATCTGCAGCAATTACTTTAATTCACAACCCCAAAATAATAATTCTCTACTACTCTCGAGTTCCAAGATATTCCCTGTCCTAATCATTGTGGGACACCCTATTGGAATCTGACATGGAGGCGGAGCTTAGGTGATAACGTCAAAACATGGCGTCTCGAAACCAACTTTGAATACGAGTTATATGCAAAAAGATAATACAGATAGAGTAGGCATGCATATAAGTGGGAGGCGTCCTGCGGATAAAAAGGGAAAGAGAATGAAATTGGTATTGCTGCCTCTCTTTCACTGCGCACCGCGCATGCGTGAGTCCTGACTCAAGCGGTTCAACGGCAACGACAAAATGCGTGTTCTAACCTATACCTCGATAAATAGTTGTTGAATCAGGACTCACGCATGCGCATTACGCTGTGAAAGAGAGAGACGGCAATACCTAAACGATTTTCTTTCTTTTTCTATCCGTAGGACGTTCTCGCTTGTACTAGGGGCCTATGGCATGCCTACTCTATCTGTAATATCTCTATGGTTATATGAGAGATTTGAAAGTTTTTTGAGTTTTTTCTATAACAATATTAGTTTCGAGTGAAAGTGTGGAGCTGTATGTATGTGAAAATTTACTCCAGCGAAAATACAGAGAAGGAGATAGGCTGGAAAGATCCAAATTCATAATAAAATGTGGTAAAAACGAAGAGGATTCGAGGCCGGCTATTGTCAACTTTACTGCTTTTTGTTTATCAATTTTGATTTGATTTAATTTGATTTGTAAAATACCTAGTCTGAATCAACTGTATTTGTTTAAGTGATATGAAACTATCAATTCGAGCTTTTTCATGTACGAAGTTTATAATCGGCCAGATATGATGGGGAATTATCAATAAACATATTTTTTATTGATGATTCTTTATCCAACTGTGAAATTTTTTTTATTATTCGATATTTAATTATTTCTGAAAGAACTTTGAACAAAATATATTTAAAATTTCACGAAAAACATTTATTTAGTAGTATACATGGATTCAATAAGAAATCATAATGTTTCATATAATCAAATGTGGTTTTCATAATAGAACACGATCAACTCAAGATGTATTAATAATGAATATATAAAGAAAAACTTTTTCATTCCGTGTGTTTTCTATTATAACTAATTCCAATCTAATAGCCATCATAAACATAAATTTGTTACTCTATCATTTGACTTAATCTTCCATGAATTTGCCATTTTATGAGATCAAAGAAGACGTATTCATCGAGCCACATATCACTGTAAAAATTGCTTCTAATAATACCAATAAATGTTCAGGCAACACAGATGTTTTGGCTGCAGCATCTGGAATTTTCATCAATAATGGAAACTAATCTGAGTTTCAATCAATTCTTCTGTAAAATGCAGAGAACACACCGTCATTCTCGGAGTTGTGTGATTCTTTTTCAAATTAATTTTTCATACCTTCAATAAATCAATCTTTTCCTTTTCTCCAAAATGATTTTCTTTCTATCAAAAATACTTGTTTGGCTTCGGAAACCGATGAAAGCTAATACTTGTATTTGTATATACTTTAGAATTACAATTTTTCACGCCACAACACTCTCTAGACTAGCTAATTCTTCGTTTTGCAAAATTAACACTTTCCATTATTCTCCTTTTGCGACCTTATTTGTAAGGAATCAAAAAATTGACACGCAATTGCATATGTGGACGTTTGAAATAAAAACTTCATCCTTTACACCTTCCAGATGTCTAGAAAAACATAAGCTACTTCTAAAATATCTAAATTCCTCGAATTTACGTGTACAATCGCAAAGTATCGATTTCGATATTCTTGTTTTTCTTTCGAGAAGCTTTAAGCTGCTAGGCACGAACTTCGAAATCTCTAGATATAAATGCTTTGAGCAAAAAGTGGAGCAAACAACTAGGAATTCAGAGCAGAGGAAGATCTCACTACTGCTCAAGCCGATTAGCATACAGGTACGCCGCATTTGCATTTGATTTATTAGACTTTCAACTTACTGGAAGATATTTTATTGGAATTGTTCTAGCGTGAAATATCGTACAACACTTCTAAAACAGCATACTACGTTATTAAGAACCATGAACTGAGTTGGATTTATCTATAATACGTGTATATCCGTGGGGAATCCGATATAGAAAATATAAAGAAGTAATCGTCCCAATTTTCAACAGTAGCAATGTGAATAATTGAAACTACATCTGAAGAATTGGCTCAGTTCAATAACAATTTCAACAACCATTGTATAACTTATTCATTAAAATTCTCGAAATAGAAACTTGATTCTGAAAACTGCCTTATTTACATTCTGAAAAAGGCATTTATATAAAATAATAAATAGAGACATACTACTCTGAATACCAAGAGACATTAAAATAAAAGCATCTCAGACTTCTTAGGCATACTCAATATTATATTATCACACATTATTAAATAATAACGAATTTTTATCAATATGTCTTCATTATGAATACATCTTCACAACTATTGGCTTCATCAATGAATTATATATAAATCTTCAATTCTGAAGTTATACAGGAAAAATAAAAAATTTCGAAATTCTTCTTTTGACTATATCTTTTTATTTTGAGAAGTTTTTTTAAACTAATTGTCATTTTGCCATTGCAACTTTTTGCAGACTATCCAAATATCTGAATAAAAATTATATACAAGGTATCATATAAATTGGTCCACCCTCAACTTTTAATATTCAAATACGGATCTGTACTTTTTATTGCATTTTTTTGAATGCAAAGAGTCATGTTTCATATTCTCGTAGTATTTTCATCAGAATAACAGAGGCGTTTGGAAATAATGAACTATTACCAGTCAAATTTCTACATTTCTTTTAAATTCCAGCTGTAATTTAGAAGAATATCATAGAATAAGGTATAGAATGCCTAGTATTAGTTCAATATTTCCAAAACACTTGATGATTTAGATGAAAAAAAATAGAACGCCAACATGAAACATGGAATTTGAAAAAATGCAATAAAAAATACAAGTCTGCATCTAAAAATGAAAAAGTGAGGGTGGCCCAATGTGTACGATACCATGTATATACAAAACTTTGCCATTGAAAAGTGGCAAAATTTTAAAAAAATCTTCGTAAAATAAAAAGATATAGGCGAACGATGAATTTTGAAATTTTCAATTTTCCCTGTATAACTCCAGAACTAAAGAAGGTCAGATTTTTTAAATTATTATAATTAACCTCTGAAATACTCTACTTTGCCCCCATTTAGCTAACCCTCTATTAGTCCAGTAACTTTATACATCACAGCATACGTCAAATCCGGTAGTTCTGATTTTTTGTAGACTTGTTTATAATGTTGGCCTAATGAATACCCCAAGTTTGTGACCTTGAACGCCGAACGCAACCGCGAAAAAAATCGTTTTTTTTTCAAATTTTTGCGATTATAACTCCAAAAGACTAGTTTTCGAAAAAAAATTTTAAGTAGACTGAATTTGCTACAATATAATACTCAAATTGTCTCTGTAGACCCAATAGTTTCCGAGATAAATCCTTTCAAAGTTTATCATTTTGTTCGAACTTTTTTGCGATTCTGTCGTTCTGAATGAATTTTGACCCTGATTATACTATCTAAACCCTGAACTTTTATGATTGGATGTTGAAACAAAACATGAGAAGTATGAACGATGATATTAAGCTAAGCTACGAATAATGAAGTAAAATAGATAAGTACAACAAAAGTTAATAAGTTTATCTGTTAGGAAATTGAGTAATATTCATAAACAAAAAAATTTAATTAATTTAGCCCTTTTGGAAGGTCCCGGTTGAGGTTCGTCCATATCTGAATCGACGTATTGGTATGGCACATTCCCATCAGGGGATGGTGATGAATCGTCAACATCTTGTGCCTACAAGTCATCCTCCATTTCGACATGGGAAAGATCGTTGCCTTCTTGGATATCTACTACTGCAACATCAGGCATATTGTCACAAGAGGCTCCGCTGCAGTGCCTGCAGACTGATGAGCATTTTTATCCTGCCTTCCTGCCGCTGCACGTGTTCGCACAACCCTTCGTGCAGCCGCAAGAAATCATCGGCAAGAGGTGTTGTGGGGCTGCATCTCTGGCCATCATTTTGGGAATAAGGCCATGTGGCGTGGATATACTCCCCCAGGAGTGGCGCACTTGACCTCCACATACAGTCTCCTTACATATAAAACACAAACTCACGCTGGGACTGGGGTCAGACATTTTGTAGATTTGAGTTCAAATGTCACTGAAGTTATGGGCTTTTATCAACGTGATAAACTTGAAAAATTATAAACTTTGAAAGGATTCATCTCGGAAACTATTGGATCTACAGGGACAATTTTAGTATCATATTGTAGTAAATTTAGTCTACTTTAAAAACGTATTGAATATTTTTTTTCGCGGTTTTTTCGCGGGTTTTTCGATTTTTGACAAAGTTGCGTTCGGCGTTCGAGGTCACAAACTCGGATTATTCATTAGACCAACATCATAAAAAAGTCTGCATAAAATCAGAACTACCGGATTTGACGCATACTACCCCATACTTTCAGGCGACAAAGTTACTGGATCATATCTCTTACCGTTATCGAAATCCCTATGCATAGACTCGAATTTGAATATCCCTGTATATAAATATATATAAATACTATCAATCCACGTTGCTGCGATTCGATTATTTGTCATATAAATTAGCGAATGCGCCGGGTCAGATAACAGAGACAATGTATTCAACAAAAGTCTTTTTAAAAAAAACTATACAGTTGGTTTTCAAGATTGAATATGAATTCATGGCATATCAAGGAATAATATTTTTCTCTTGGCTTTCTTCGTTATTAAGTATGCACCTCCTTCAACCATGACCGAAATATAAATAAATCAAATTTAATAATGATTTCAAAACGCATAAGATAATGAGTATTAATTCTACTTATTTGAAAGTTTTATCAAAGAATTGAGTATCAATGAAATTATCAGCTAATCAAGAACAGAGTGCATCGTTATTTCAGAGTCCACCTAGTGCGATATAAGCACATGCGACTTTGATACTTTGTGATGTTAACACTTGGATGCTGCTACCAAGAAAACTGCTAACTTCTAACCTGCATACAAATAGAGTTTGTTGAAGAAATTTACCCAAAGTTTGATATTCTTTTCTCTCTCGAAAATATTCCCACATATCAAATACTAGAGAGAGAGAGAGAAATAGCTTCATTGTCCTATAAAATTACAAAATTTTGTCGACAAAGCACATATAAAATATTAAAAATAAAATTTAACAATGATAACTAATCAAACAAAACACACTTTCAATAGTTGACCGAAACAAGAATTTATCAAAATAGAGGAACAAAATAGAAAAACATTTATTAGTCAATTATTTATAAACATATGTTAAGAATCAACATATTTGTCAATTAAACTTATTACACAGATATAAAATTTTGTATATTACAAAAAAAAACATCAATATATGTTGCTACTCAATCTGGATCTCAAGGGTCTATGGGTCGCTATCTTCTAAATATATGTATTAATTTTCCGAATAACTCAATAAACTTGATCAATCCAACTTTTTTTCACCAATCGATTCAGATATGAATTTTTCAATTCGTCTATATTTATTAAACGAGAAGAAATTTTCTGATCAATTTCTCAATAAACTAGTGCCGGATTAACGGGGATGAAAATCCCCTGATTTTTATTAAATTTATATAGTAATAGTGAAAAAGACTGATTTTCAAGATTCAAAAGTATCGAAGTGTCACAGGTGTACGTGTTCACATTGCAGTGTTCTAGAGAAGTCATATGTATTTCTAGAAATTTCATTACTATAAACTAAATTAATGAATTTTCTGTATAAAGTTTTTAATTTATTGATTTGTATATCTTGAACTTGAATTTATTGCTCAATATTTACATTACTCAATACTAAAAAAATGGTTACACTAAATTACGACTTTTCTAAATTTATTTTTTTCGTAATCCCATACTGTTATTTTGAGTTAACGGTATTCAGATGAAAATTGAAAAGTCAGTGTTAACGGCCGCCGGCCGTTATAATTTCATAACGGCCTGCGGCCGTTAAGAAATCACTTGTTCAAATATTTATTTCAAATTATCATTCTGCTTACAATAACAACATTGAAATCTTAGTCCACAGCGAGTTGGGAGAATAAACCTCTGATTTTCATTTCGCATAGGCTAATAATACATCTTCATTAACCACCTTTACATTCTTGCTTTTACGCCACATTTCAAAATTTTTATATTCTTTTTGATATCGCTCTTGAGTTATTCTCGGCAGTTAATCAACACTCGCTGCACTGCACATGATTCTCCGAATATTTCTAAAGGAATTTGATTTTGTTCCTCAATTTCATCCATGGTCGTCGTTAAAGCGAACTTGAGAACACAAAAAACTGACGTTGTTTATAAAACTGTCAAACTGTTCCATGACAACAGAGTGCACGACGTTGGGATTTTTCTTTAGAATTGCAAGGTACGGGGTTTTTTCTTCCTTCGGAATCAAAATATAATCTTTCAACGGGATTACGAAAATTTTTTAACGACACACGGCCGATACGCAAATAACGGATTCGGTTAGTTATAATCCTCGGCTGCGCCTCGGATTACAATATCCAACCTCATCCGTTATTTCCTACATATCGGCCTTGTTACGTTAATAACTATAACAAAATCTTGAATTATATCGCTAATGTCAATTTACCTCATAATATCGAATTTAGAGCTGAGTATAGTTCGGTCATTCAAAATTGCATCAGTACATAATCATTTAAAAAAATTTTTTTTTACAAATTTCAGTTTTGGTTGGGGGATATAGGCTGTAGTCTACTCCCGCCTATTGGTAAATCCGGCCCTGTAACTAATATTGCTGTTGGCACCGTTTAACCAATCCAATATATTCTGAATGTCATAGTTTCTAACTAATACAATACGTATATATTAAAATAGTTATTTCTAGCAATTTGATTAACAATTTTCCAATCGTGCAAATTGATGAAGGGAATTGGGTGAAACGAAATAATGCAAATTTTCGAGATATAATTTACTCCGATAACATACCCACCACACCAGATGGTTTAGGATCATATTCATTCAACATAAAATATATAAAATCGATGAAAAATCAATTTGCATTTTAAATAAGCGAAAATTGAAATTGCCTAATCTGAATCAATTATATATTCCACAATCATTTCATATTACAATTGAAAATGTTAACGAATTTTCAACGTTTATCGTGTGCATAATTTTAGAATGTTTCTAGCCTATTGAACAAAAATAAAGAGTTGAATCTGGCGCTGCTACTACGTGACATTTTATCATGTTGAAATAGAACAAAACTTGATTTTGTTTTATACAGGGTGGCCATTTGAAAACGAAACAGAGCCAATTTTGGGCACTCCAGGTTATTTAGAGAAAAGAAAGCTCCCCCGTCAATTTTTGATTTTAAGGAAAAAAATTTGTGCCAATTTTACTCTTTTCATGGAAACCCCCTAGCGGGGTGATAGTCCCCCTAAAATCATGAATAGAAAGAGGGGTCTGATGATATTTCATTTTGAGAGTATTTTTATCAAGATTATAACCCTCGACTCAACAAAAACGAATACCAAAAAGTTACGAATAACTACTTGATAAAATATTTGAAGATTCGCCAATCCAGGCAGGAAAACGGGACTCTGATTCGTTAAGAGAGCATGTATAAGTATTGAAGTTATAACATCTCATTGAAATTTTCTGACCAAAAACTTTGAGGATTAATTTTGCGCCCCTCAGCATTGTGAGCCTGTAAGTTGGGGCCTATGGAGCCTATTAGTATATCCAACTCTTTCCGTTCTCATTTATATTATGGAATGTCTCCAATATTGATGAACATTATCATTCATTTGAATAAAAAAACGCGTGCGTACAAAGTATACATGTCAGAAAAGAAACTTCTTCGGCAAACTAATTTTTAAATCACTTATCTTCTAAAATTAAAATTTAGAAAAAATTTATGAAACATGTCGTTTGTAAATATTAAAATTTTCTAACCTTCAAACGAATTAACATAAAAAATTGTAAATTGACAAGAAGATAACAAATATATTACTTAACAACTGCTTCGTATAGGATGATTTACAAATTTATCACAGAATTTATGAATTCAACTCACTGTATACTAATGATAATGTAAATAAATAAAAAAATCTGCGTTTACTGTAGTACAAGACGTTATTCGACAGAATTGCCATCTTTAGTTCTAATATATAATACTAAATAAATAATTGGTTTGCCATTTTGGACTTCCTAGAATGCAGGCGGCCGAAGGCCGCATTATGGCAAACTTATAAAGCCGAGATAATGAGATCGGCCCCGAATCGCGGGGCCCTAAGGGCCCCGTCGATCGCCCACGTCCTTTCCGTAGTGCTTAGGCTACGTCCCGTTCCCGACCGCGACGCCGATCTTCGATATCGAACGTTTAAAGTTTGACGTTTCTCCGAAATTCGCGAAAACGGCTGCATTCCGGACGCTTAAGAACTATTTTCGCTTCACATGGTCTCGAATTCACGTGACCGGCTTTCGAACGAGTAATTGGAGGGCTTTCATTCGTTTCGAAAGTTACCGGGCGCGCGAGGCCCAATCGCGTCGTAGTAACGAGTTCCCGCGTACGGAATCAGCTGACTCCCTACGACGGCTAGGTATGTGACAGCTATGCGGCGGACAGTGGCGTGACACCCATCGGGGTTCGGTGATTTATATTTTCTCGAATCGGGCCGCTCACTAGTATTTAACTACTAAACGAATACACCAACAAGTAGCGTGTATTTTTTCTTGGTCTCCCTTTCTCTTTCGCTCTCTCTTACTCGCTCTTTCCCTTCTCTCGCTCCATGGCTATGTCCTTCATGCTACGTTCGCTCTTTCTCACTCTCTCAAAATCGGTTTCAATCGCTTTCTTCTTCTTCTTGGACAAAAACTTCCTACATCCGTTTCCTCCATAAAAATTTAACCTTATCGCGAGCAAAGGAGTTTCACTTCAAAAAATTTTTGGGTTAATTTTGCGCCCCACAGCATGGTGCGCCTCTAGGCTGAGGCCTATGGAGCCTATTATTAAATCCAACCCTTTCAATTCTCATTAATATTGTAGAATGTCTTCAATATTGAAGAACATTATCATTCGATTGAATGAAAAAGTGCGTGAGTAGAACGTACACATGTCAGGAGTGAAACTTCTTTGGCAAACTAATTTTTAAATCTCTTTTCTTCTAAAATCAAAATTGAGAGATGAGAATTCATGAATTCATATTTTTATTTTATATTTTACGGAAAATCGTATATTATGTTCTCGAATGACGAGTCGCAAATCAAAATTTCGCATGTTATAGGTAAATATCAAAATTTCGTAACCTTCAAACGAATTTATAAAAAAAATTATAAATTAACAAAAGGATAACAAATATAAAACTTACTCCGAACAACTGCTTGGTATAGGATGATTAACAAATTCGTCACAAGATGTTTATTCATAAATTCAACTCACTGTATGAATACTAATGATAATGTGAATAAATAAAAAAGATGTGCGTTCACTGTAGTAAAAGACGATATGCTACAGAATTGCCATGTGAAAGTCTTATATTTAACTATCAAACGAATACATCAACAAATAGCGTGTATTTTTGCTCGATCTTTCTTTCTCTTCCGCTCTCTCTCTCTCACTCGCTTTCTTCCTCCTCTCGCTCTCCATGGCTGTGTGCTTCATTCTACGTTCGCCCTTTCTCACTTTTTCTAAATCGGTCTCAATCGCTCTCCTCCTTTTTTTGGACAGAAATGTCCCACATCCGTTTCATCTGTAAAAATTTTACCCTAATGCGCTCAAAGAAAAATTCAAGGATTAATTTTGTGCACCTCAGCATGGTGCGCCTATAGGCTTGGGACTATGAACCTATTGATAAATCCAACAATATACATTAAAATTGTAGAATGTCTTCAATATTGATCAACATTATCATTCAATTTTATAACATTTTCAACAAGAAAGAAACAATGATTCCATTTTGTCCTATGCAAAATGGAGCCCCCACGTCTAACTTTCAGATCAAGTGCAGCCGGTATTCGAAGATCATTTCAATACTGCATGTCTTTATTTCTCGAACTTTTATTACGATATACGATGTGATTTGCTCCGGTTGAGTAGTTTTATGAGCTCTACAGCTTTATATGATGATGTTATTCACCGTCTAGATGTAATTTTTGTCGCCAATGTTGCTCGGAGTATACTTCGAACCCGATATAATGGAGCACAATGTTATAAATTTCCTGTTAATAGAATTGGATTGGAAATTGTATTATCTATTTGTAAACATTTTCCAGCGTATCTGTCATATTTCATGTGTAGCAGAGCTCCGTCATTAAGATCATGTTTTCCATCCATTTTTATTTGAAAGGCATATCGAAGTGAATTAATAGTGTCATTGTTGAATAAAGTTCAAACTTTAAAATAAAACACACTTGGCGTAAGTTTCACTATGTAAAAATATTTAGATACTGTATTTAGCAGTAAAGGATAGTCGACATGTTACGAGTTATGAACTCATTATCAAGACTGACTGAGAGTATTACATCTTATTTTATAAAACAGACAAAAGCAAAGGTGATACCTGCAAATCAATTTGTTTGTTTACAAGGGGTAATTTATTATTATTGGCGGAACTTATTTCGAGAATTTCAAGAAGGTCAAGTTGCTTTCCTTTGTTACCTGAATGTAACAATTGGGTTTTGTTGAAATCCAGGATATGATTAAATTTTAAACAATGTTCGGAGAAGCCAGTGGTATTTTTATTTTGTAAAATTGACTTTTTACGTTCTTCAACACGAATGTTTATATTTCTTTCTGTTTCTCCAATATAGAAAGCAGGACATTCGTCGCAAAATATTTTGTAAACACTTCTGTTTTCTCCTATGTTAGATTTTTCTTTATTATTATTATTACCAAGAATCACTTCAAGTTTCTTTTATTTGAACAAATTGTTTCAACGTGATTTTTCGATAGTCTGTCACAAATTTTGCTACTCAAATTCAGCATATAATTCATTGGAAAGTATTTTTGTTCTTCATTAATAGTTTGCGTGGGGTATATTGAATGCAACAGATTCTTTATTCGTTTTTTCCCAATGAGCTTATCGATAAGTAACGATTGTCGGTGGCTAATAATTTAGTTGTATTAATTCGGTTTGAAAATTTGTTACCAATAATGGAATAGTGAACAACCTGTGCATGAACGAATGAAAAGCACTGAGTTTTATTTTAATGTGTTGGTTACTGTCGCTGTGAATTAAAGTATCTGTGAAGGTTGCTTTTCTATAAATGTGGAAAGTAAGAGAATTCAAATTCATAGCAGTACCTTCAATTTCTTAGGCGTTCAAATTGCTAGGTATTTGAATTCTCTCACTTTCAACATTTATAGAAATACAACTTTCACAGATACTTTAATTCATAGCGACAGTAACCAACACATTGAAATAAAACTCAGTGCTTTTCATTCGTTCAAACATAGATTGTTCACTATTCCATTACCAGAAACAAATTTTCAAACCGAAGTTAATACTATTAAACTATTAGCCACCAATAACAGTTAGAATGAAAGTCTTATCGATAAGCTCATTCATCAAAAATACTTCCCAATAAATTATGTGCCGAATTTGAGTAGCAAAGTTTGTAACAAACTATCGAAAAATAACGTTAAAACAATTTGTACGAATAAAAGAAACTTGAAGTCATTCTTGGTCAACAATAAAGTAAAATCTAACATCGGAGAAAACAATGGTGTTTACAAAATATTTTGCGACGAATGTCCTGCTTTCTATATTAGACAAACAGGAAGGAATATAAATATTCGTGTTGAAGAACATAAAAAGTCAATTTTTCAAAATAAAAATACCACTCGCTTCTCCGAATATTGTATAAAAATTAATCATTTCCTGGATTTCAACAAAACCCAATTGTTGCATTCAGGCAACAAAAGAAAGCGCCTTTACTTCTTGAAAAAAATTCTGCCCATAAAAGTAAATTACCCCTTATAAACAAAAAAATTTATTTTCAGGTATCACCTTTGCTTTTGTTTGTTTTATAAAATAAGATGTAATACTCTCCTGTAGTCAGTCTTCATAAAAAGTTCATAGCTCGAAACATGTCGAGTGTCCTTTACTGCTAAATACAGTATCTTAATATTTTTATATAGTGAAACTTACGCTAAGTGTGTTTTATTTTGAAGTTTAAACTTTATTCTTTATGATGTTTCACCAAGTGATGTGCGAGAATTCAATCTCAGTTAGTGTCATTGTTTATCAGAGCAATTTAACTACTGAATTTCTTTCTCGTGTATGTCGAAGTAAACATTTTCAATTTCATTTAATCGATTTTATACTGTGTTCATAATGACCGATGTTATATAGTTTTGAAGTGAATTTTCATATTATTTTTGTTGCAAAAAAAAGTGCAAATCTTCGAGAAAAAACATAAAATGTTTATATTCGAATAGAGACTGGGGGAAAATGTTGATATTCTCCAAAGGTATTTTTCTTTTCAACTCTAACTAAATAAACATTGAAACAAACCTTTTAAATTGTACATGACAAATCTGAATATAAATATCGACGGAGGAGGAAAAAAGGACTTCCCTAGAACCAACTCAAGTTATAATCAAATTTTCATCCCTTTCTGTATTTAGAGGGACTGCAGATGTGAGACATAACAAATATTTGGTTGTTTTCTTCTTACACCCTTTGAATAGCTCTACGAATCTGAATTTCGGATATATAGTTCAAAATTGACCTAGATATTAAATTGCGACCCGTTATATATATATATATATATATATATATATATATATATATATATATATATATATATACATATATATATATATATTTATATATATATATATAATTATATATAATCAAATAACTAAGGTCTTATTTTTTTCTATGTATATTGAGGATACAAGTTTCTACAGATTCCATTACCATCTATAATATTAGCAGATCAGACTGCTAATATTGGCCTGGAGAGAACGCTTTTATTTACACAAGATGAATATAGCTGCAAGAAATTTGGTACAAGATAGGTTGTTGTGTTGTTTTTGACTTTATTATCTTTCTAGAATTCCTGAATTCCCGCTTAATTAAAATAATTAAAAATCCGTTTTGTCTGTCACGTGAATGAGTTTTTCTGTAGTTTTTCTTATCATTTAATATTAGTGGACCTGACTGCTGGTATTGAACTGAATAGAAGGTAATTGGTTACTGAAGATGGCCATCGATACGAAATATTTAATGAAATATAGTTTTCTTCTTTTCAATATTTCTTATATGAATGAACGAGAAAGTAATTTTGATTCTTCAAAAGTTTGAAGAAGAATATGAATTTCCTGACCACACGTCAACATTTCAGTAGAATCTCTTTGGAAAATTGAATAGCGTCTTATCGCTAGAAAAAGACAAGTGAATATATATATATATATATATATATATATATATATATATATATATATATATATATATATATATATATATATATATATATATATATATATATATATATATATATATATATATATATGTATATATATATATCTATATATATATATATATATATGTATATATATATAGATATATATGTATATATATATATATATATATATATATATATATATATATATATATATATATATATATATATATGGGTCATTCTTCGGTATTTGAATTTTAGAGAGACATATTTTCATAGAAGAATGCTGATACTCATTTATTAAGTTATTCACCACTTACACCTTTCATAAACAAAAGGGCCAGATACTTTAGTGTATTTTACACTTTTTCTAGAAGTCAGAGGAAAAAAGATTGCAGAGGAGTGACACATGACACATAATAGAGACATTTCGACCACAGAAGTGACATTTCTGCTTTAATTCCAAGAATAAACATATTCTTCAAATAGTTCATAGATTGAATGAAAATATTGAATAACTGAATGAAGAGTCATTTCTTAATGTGCGAAAAAAAATCAGAGAACAAAAGATATTGTCAATGAAGAAAACTAACAAAATAAAAACGGACAAATGAAAAATATTAACAACACATATAATGAACATTATTTTTCATAAGTATTTATTGCTTCATCAAGCTTGAGGAATAAACTATAACCACTAATCACAAGAGTAGATTGAGGTAGTTTTACAATGATATCTTCTACCTGTATAAACCCCTCATCTTCCTCTGCAACTTTCTCTTTTATGCATAGTTGAGGTACGGTTACATGCTTTTAGAAACTGGACTAGAATTTCTGCGTTGTCCACACTTCCAGAGCACATACCTGCGATATGACTAAGACGTCTCCATTTTTATCAATAGCTTCAGAAAGAGCCGGAATATGTTCATCAGATTCTGGATATACATCGTTCGCATTTAGACGAACATCATTAGTTTTTGAATAATCTTTCTGTCCATTAATAAAATGAGAACAGTTATTTCTACATAAATAGCTCAAACTTTTCGTGATGATCTTATTTGGTGATAGTGCAAATCCTTGGACCTGGTGAACTTTTAAAGTACCAGGAAAAGGTATTACCAATGACGCATTTTCTTCAATTGTTTTTGTATGACTTATTCAAAAATGAATGTTTTTCTCCGTCATCTTCTGTATTTACGTTTTTGTTATTATCCACAATTTCCTGGCTGCCTCGGATCTGTTGTCTATTGGTTGTAACTGTGACACCATTTCATTACCAGAGCAAGGTGGTGTAATAGAAGCAGTTGAATTAATTTGAAGAGCCAGGCGTGCCATTCGTTATCTAGTTTTTTCAGCATACGTCTTTCTTAACGCTCTTTGCTCTCTAGGGGTCATGTCTTTCATGGGCTGAATTTTCTTTCCTTTCTCTTTTTTATTTAAATAGTTTTTCTTCTTTTTCTTCCAATTGAGCTAATTTAATAGGGTCGTTTTTGATTCGTTAATAACGTAAACGTTTTGCTACCCGTTTCTTTTCCAGCCTTTCTTCACGAGTTTGCTTTTTCTCGACCATTTTCTGCAACAACTGATCCACACCTTCAACGAAAGAAAAATTATTCATTTACAATGAAGTCACTTTGTTGTTGATAAAAGATACAATTGGAATAACAGAAATTTAAATTTTTCAAATACTTATGTAATGATTTCACTACCTACTAACTTATAACACGAATGATATTAAGAAGTAATCACTCCTCTGTCGCTTTAGTCTCTCCTCTGGTACAAATATAGCCAGGGGAAAGACGCCAGAGAATAGACATATCTACACATAGTATAAAATGAAAACTAATCCAAAACAATAATTTTAGTATAGACGTGTCCATGTAATTATTGCAAATATATATCTTGGAATATGATCAATAAATGAGCAGAAGATTCAAAATATTCAATTCATACTTACCATAAAAAAGACAATATTCAACGAGACACAACCTCCTTTCTCAACATCATGCACTGAACTGAATTCCCTATGAAATAATTTGAATTTTGTCGCCAATAAGATGAATTCGCCTCAAGACGGTTACATCGACTACCGGAAGGAGCTATTCCATGCATTATCCCGCGAGTTTTTGAATTTTAAAGAATGCCAGAGGAAGGGTTTCAAAAACAGAGGACATATAGAAAAATATTTAAAACTGAAATGTTTTTTTTTATTTGTTTCTAATTTTTTCAATAATCGATAAAACTATATTTCGATCATTCTGAACAGTGATGAACAGAGACAAAAAAGTGAAAATGGAAGATAAATCACAACTCTTTTCCAAAAAACCGTGGAAAGGACAAGCCAGAAAAGTGACATTTAGTGAATTTATATTTTTTTTTCTGGAAAATGTCAACATATTTCAGATCAAATCATTGTGTAATATCTGACGAATATCTTTCTCCGTTTCGGTAAACCAATATAATTGTTTTAATCATTGCGGTATTTTAGGTATTTCATGTTCCTTATGTAAAACAAATAGCTAAGAATGACCCATATATATATTTATTTGGATTGGTTTTGTATTTGTATATTATAGATTGTTGGGATTTTTCGTGGTATAACAGATATTAAATGACTAATAAAGTTGGATTTAATTTACTCGACGTTTCGGCTCTATTTTTGGAGCCTTTTACAAGAGTTTCATCAAGAGTCTGTAAGATAAAATATAATTTAAAGCTTGTTCACAATACAAAGGTTGATATTAAAAATGTACCTCACTACGGATCGTTTTGTTCTCTTTTCTTTGGCTGTGGTAAGTTCCAGCTCGTGTGAACGACTGGTTTATGAATCCGAAACAGGTGTCGAGTCATATTCGTTTCACGTGTCTGTGGTTTGTAGGCTATTTTTATTTCATATGGTTTTAGTATGTGACTTATTCTTTGTGATAGTGAGGGTATGTATGGCAGTGTTGTGTATTTGGATGTTTTGTTGTTTTCATGTTTGGTGTTTGTTTGTTCTGTGTTGTATAATTCATAAGTTCTCTTTTTTGTTATTTGGTTTATCATCAATTGAGGATAACCATTTTTCTGTAGTAGTGTATTTGTCTGTTTTAATGTTTGTGGTCTAAGAATGGCCAAAAATAGAGCGGAAACGTCGAGTAAATTAAATCCAACTTTATTAGTCATTTAATATCTGTTATACCACGAAAAATCCCAACAATATATATATATATATATATATATATATATATATATATATATATATATATATATATATATATATATATATATGTATGTATATATATATATGATATATATATAGATATATATATATATATATATATATATATATATATATATATATATATATAATATATATATATATATATATATATATATATATATATATATATATAATATATATATATATAATATATGAATATTTATATGAATATATGAATATATATATATATATATATATATATATATATATATATATATAATATATGTATATAAATATATATTATATATATATATATATATAAATATATATATATATATATATATATATATATATATATATATATATATATTTATATATATATATATATATATATATATATATATATAAATATATATATATAATATATATTCATATATATATATATATATATATATATATATAAGATTTTTTCGACGCTTGAAATTTTGAAGCTATTCTTGGTATTTTTTTTGTACTTCAGACTCAAAATTTTTTTTGATAATAGATAAGAAAAATGAATTTTACTTATTCGCTGAATCTATTAATAATAAAAATATAGTTTTTATTTAGTTATCAGCGAAAATTTTTTTTCCAATAATTTAATCAATTGAAATAACTCTGTATTTAGTAATGGTAAATCATCACACGCACCTATAATATATTTGAAGAAGATTTCAAGGATCTAATAGGAATAATCGATTTGAACAAATTTTCCTAACCCCTGTTTCATTGTGGATTTATCACTGCTCAGTGATCAATTTTCAAATTCAGTATTTCATTATTATTCACAAATAATTTTTTATTACAATATTACCGTCAGTGTGTTTTCCTTCAAACTATTTTTCTCAAATGAAATATCTACTGAAATGCTTTTTACTGATTTTATTCGAACAGCAAATTAATATGGATACAGTTTGGTTAATTTTTATCAAACTGTTTCAATTAATTATCGCCCATTATCATTCGAACAACTATATCGATTAGCTATATGTCTATTCACTCGATATCTCCCAATGGAATATTTCACAGTATATTTGGCAACTGTATCAAATACATAAATTATTAATTATTGATGCAGTTTAACCACACAATACATTATCGAATCATTCAATGCAGTTAACTAATTGATTTCTTTCTAACGCAATGAACCATTTGCAAAAGAAGGGAACACTACCGTATAAAATATTTGAAGAGAAAAGTATTCAAAATAATAAACCAATATATTTTTAAAAAAATTGAAGATAAACCAGAAATAAATTCTATAGTGATATTTGTTATTTTAATTGAATCTTTTGATCATGTAGCGGAAAATGAACATTTATTATCTCATATTTGACATATATTCATAGCTCAGAAATTATTCACTATTTCAAAATGTGTAATATTGTGAAAGGATACAAGAACAATTGTATTCACACATTGGTGAAATAAATTTACGCAGTTACATTCGTATCACTGTCGTATATCGCTCAAGCAACGTTTTTAGCAGGTTTTCACTTTGAAAACCTGCTTATTAAAATGGGTGCGATTAGCAAATATATAATATATATATATATATATATATATATATATATATATATATATATATATATATATATATATATATATATATATATATATATATATATTTATTTATATATATATATATATATATATATATATATATATATATATATATTTATATGTTCATATGTATCTATGTAAAAGCTTATGTATTTTAGCGTATTTTACACGATAAAGGGCGAAATTTTGAAGCAATAGGGTTGAAAGTTTGTAAATAGGTAGTTTCGTATGATATCTTGGATGGAATTGTTTTGGGTTCGAATTGGTTGGGGGGTTGACCCCCCAAAATGAAAATATATCTTGCTTACACGATTAAGGTAGAAATTTTGAAGCAATAGGGCTGAAAGTTTGTGAATAGGTGGTTTCGTATGATATCTTGAATGGGATTGCTTTTGGATCGAATTGGTTGGGGGGTTGACCCCCTTAGAGGAAAAATAAATCTTGTTTCCATGAAAGAAGGCGCAATTTTGTAGCAACAGGGTTGAAAGTTTGCAAGTAGGTTTTTTTGACAGATATCTTGGATGGTGTTCGGTTCGAATTGGTTGAGGGGTTGACCCCCTGGGGGAAGAAATAAATCTTGTTCACATGATAAAGGCCTAATTTTGAAGCAATAGAATTGAAAGTTTTTGAGTAGGTAGTTTCTAATGATATATTGGATGGAATTAGTTTTGGTGCGAATTTATTGGGGGTTGACCCCGCCGGGGAGGAAATATATCTTGTTTACACGATAAAATGAGCCATTTTTGGATCATAGGGTTGAAGCTTTGCAGGTAGGTAGTTTCGTATGATATCTTGTATAGTATTCATTTCGATGTGAATTGGTTGGGGGGTTGACCCCCCAAGGGAGGAAATAAATAAAGCGAGTGTCGCAATTCACCCGAGTGAAGAATTGTAATTTTGTGCGAGTAGAATACTATACTTTGTCCACGACTTCCTCAAAAAAAAAGTAATAATCTGCATTTTCAACAATAAAAATAGTTATCAAAGCGTTGACATGACATTTTCTGTGTTCACTGAAAACTGCATACTCACGTAAACGTCAACTATTTCACTTGACATCGATTCCATTCATTTCTTTCACTCTGATAAAAATGAAATAGATAATTTATTAAAGTAAATATTCAATAAGTTGACATTATATTAAATATTAGTTTAATAATTTGCCTGAAAGTTATCTTAGTTACATAAAACCTAAAAATCTAATAACAAAACTATCCTAACAATGTGAATGATAGTCTCAAGTTTGGACATACGTTCCGAGTGTGACGTCATGCAGTGTATAATAAACCATTATACACACTAGTAAATAAAAGGTATAATTGTACTTCAGGAAGCACACGTATAATGAATGATTTATAGTACAGTCGTGGACAAACGTATATTATATCACATATCAAGCAACTTCTGGATTGATTGGGCCGATGCATATTAAAACAATCGTTCATAAAAACAATTTTTGTCAACTTCAACTTCTTTAGATGCTAAGTGCAAAATAAATAGATGTCAAATTGTGTAGATAGGGCTAATACAAAAATAGTTACAAATAATTAGTAAAATAGAAAAAACCCAATCTTAACTGCTAGTCAAGTAGTTCGGTAATTTTGAAAAGATTGAGAAGGGGGCTTGAAGTATGATCGATTTGGCTATTCAATAGAAGACCTGAATATCTGAATGTTCGTATTTATTTATCTGTAATGATTCTAAAAAATTGAAGTCAGAGAATTAAACTTAATTTTTTCAATTGAATAGCCAAATTGATCATACTAAAAGCCCCCTTCTGAATATTTTCAAAACTACCTGACTAGCAGTTTAGAATTGGTTTCTCCTATTTAACTAATTATTTGTAACCACCCTTCTATTTATCCTCTCTACACAATTTGTTATCTATTTCTTTTATTCGATATAACGGATAAACATAGTTTGCATTTAGTATCTGAAGAAGGTTAAGTTTCAACTAAACCTGCGTCATGCCTATTTTATTCAATAAATGTATAAATTCATTTTATAAATCATTGTTTTAATAAAAATAATTATTCTCGCTATTCCTTTTCATCAGATATGCATTTTCTATTCACCATTTTGAGTAAGTAAATATTATTGATTCATATTTGCCTCATTTTGCATCCGTTTATTCCAAGTTACACTTGAATTTCACAAAATAAAATTGATGTTGAAAACTCCGGGATACTCAAATATCAACCCCTTATTCGGCAAGATTCATTCTAATTACTGACAAGTTTAAATAACGAAGTCATGAAGAGTAGAACAAAGAGCTCCTGTTTCCTTCGTTCAGAGTAATATGAACAGAAAACTTAGTACCACCTTTATAAAACCATATTACCAAGATTCCATATTCTATTTTGTCGGGGTACAATAACGTATTGTCATCAAAATATACCCGTAGGCCATTATTTCACAAAGTGAGGATTATAGCACTTTGGCTGAATAAGGCTAAAAACAATGCACGATGATGAAGAAAAGGGAAGAAATTCATATAATATTAAACCTGAACACCGCATAAATTAATTTGAACCTTTAGGGCTTTATTATAAAAGTTTTATCACTCCAGTTCACAGCTAAATAACAAACAGAATTGATCAGTGAGAGGAACGAATAAGTAAGTTCCATTTTTTTGAGAGGTAGACTTGAATAAGTGTAAAATTCCGTATTCTTCCTCGAAAATATGTTGAAGGTAAAATTTCATAATTATCAGAACTTTTAAATTATTACTAGTATGCCTCCGGTAATCGTGCGAAAAGCGCAGACTTTCCGAACGATTTCCCTTTAAGTAAGTAGCACTTACCCAAGGAAGACTCCCCAATAGAGTTGCCAACCCTCCCGTACTGTCCGGGAGACTCCAGTAAAAATGATTAACCTCCCTACGTCCCGGGTTGCGATAATATCTCCGGTTTTTCGAAAATTGTATGCTACCGTCGCTTTAACAAACTTCGATCTTTAATAATTAAGATTTTGTGGTGAAAAACCTTCATATATTAGATGCTGCTCAAAAGAAAAAAAATATAAATTTGAAATTGATTGACATTTTCTTACACTGCACCCTCTAGGCGACACTCCTTAAAATTCTTTCGGGATAGTCCTTTCGAAAGTTGGCAACCCTAATCCCCAACCAGATGGGCAGGTCATCTGAAACGTATATATATGTACACACTGGATGCGGGCGGCTCATGACCGAGCTTTGTGGGTGAA
>JARQZK010001462.1:305000-327500 GCA_030704885.1 Cynegetis impunctata | reverse complement strand
TTGTATTTAAAAAGTGATTTGCTTTTAATTGCTATTGGTTATAAATAGATAACTTTACTTTTTTTTGACTAGAGTTTCAGCTAGATATCTCAAGTTTTTGATCAACTTCTGCAAATATATAAAACCTGATTGTCTATAAAATTGACTATACATAATTTGATATACAACATATCTCCATACACATCAATTTTTTTTGACTGCTTAACGGTTGTATTTTTCTAAAGTTTGGAAACTTTAAAATCGATTTTCTCGAAACTATAAATTTCAAGTTATCTAGTTGTTGCACTAAGAAGGCGATATATATATATATATATATATATATATATATATATATATATATATATATATATATAATATAATATTATATATATATATATGTATATATATATTAATATTATATATATATATATATATATGTATATATATGTATATATATGTATATATATCTATATATATATATATATATAGGGTGTCCCACGACGGTTGAAAAAAAGATTATCTCTGATCCCGAGAATATTAGAGAATTGTAATTTTGGGGCTGTAGATTAAAGCAATTATTGCAGCTGTTTTTTGGATATTATGTTACCCAATGAGTTTTTTTTGTCGTTCACGAGACATTCAATTCAAACCTTTATATTGTACCATTTTTATTTTCCTTCCGAGAGAACGATTCCAACAAGCTATCACACTTGTGGACTAAAGAACCACGGCTACTTCACTATCATTTGTCCCACGACAACTATGACAAACGTATGAAACGGGTAAGTTCCAAATTTTTCAAATTATCGGTTCACCCTGTAAAACATATTTTGCATTGTTTTACTAATCAGAAAAAATATATGACTGCCAAAATATGTATACACGGTGACCCTTAACTTATATTATTTGGCAATTGCTCTTTTCAGATTTGCCATAATCAGTCGTAGGACCCCCCTTGGGATAAAGTATGGAACCAAATAAATATCTTTTGAACGAAGAAAACACTATTTATGAAATTTTGCCAGTGAGTGCAATGGTGCAAAATGCATCTGATGTACAATTTTCTGTTGATAATATACCTCTAGTTGAACCGGAAATACCCTCAACTTTTTCAATTTATATGGAACCTGCTGTATATCTTCGCGGGTGTTGAAAGAGCTCAGGATTTCGAATTCGTACATACTGGGTTTAGTGTAAAAAATCTGTATATACGAGGAATTATCGCACGTTTCAACTTTTTCTTACATTACCGTGAAAAAACGTTCATATGAACAAATTGATGTTGTGTGTGCGCATATGTAGTAAGTTAGTAATAAACATCACATGCATTTTGCGCCATTGTATACCTGCAAAGTTTCATAAATATTATTCTTTCGTTCAAAGGATATTTACTTGGTTCCATACTTTATCCCAACACTGTATATATATATCTATATATATATATATATATATATATATATATATATATATATATATATATATATATATATATATATATATATATATATATATATCATCATCATCATCATTAGCGCTACAACTTTGAGTGGGTCCTGGCTGACAGCACAACTTTTCTCCAGATGGCACGGTCTTCCATCATTCGGGGTTGAAAAGAAATATTCATTTTCTATGTTATCTATAAATATATATATATATATATATATATATATATATATATATATATATATTTATATATATATATATATATATATATATATATATATATGTTTTGTGTAATGAACTGTAACGCACT
Source organism: Cynegetis impunctata (assembly GCA_030704885.1). Lineage (NCBI taxonomy): Eukaryota > Metazoa > Arthropoda > Insecta > Coleoptera > Coccinellidae > Cynegetis > Cynegetis impunctata. Next base: position 325,768 of record JARQZK010001462.1, on the reverse strand, counting down.
GACTTGTTTACTTTAACAATCTATTTATTTAATAAAAGTAACAGGAACTGATAATACTTTTTACAACAACCACTTTAAGTCTTTCTGTCACGTTTTGTTTCTTCATAATGATCCCGAATTCTGTCTTCTCCTTGTGTCCCTCGCATCACGGGGTGGTTGTACAGGGTTGCCAATAATTGCACTAATCATATGCGTTTCGGGATGGCGGCACATGGTTGCCGATAGGTACAAACATGCCCCCGGCCTTGGAAGTCTTGACTTACAAAAAACAGGTAATGGGCAAAGCCTGACTAAAGCCCTGCAGGTTACTCCATCGGCCGTCTTCAAATTTGCTACGCGCGCGAGACATCAAATGACTCATTACTCCTTTACCAGGCTTAAAATTCGCCCTAGCTTCCATTTTGAAGGTGGAAGATTATTGTCCTTTATTAAGACTAATTGTCCAACTTCAACTGAGCCACGATCTGATTTCCATTTGGACCTCTGTTTGAAGCTCGCCTATATACTCACGGCTTCCATCGTGACCGAAATGTTCGTTACAGTTTTTGGAGCAACTGATACTGATTCAGACGATTTTGTTGTACATGCTTAACTGAGGGCTCAGGAACAGATACACTCGGTCTTCCAATAAGAAAATGTGGGCGGGCGTGAGGCAGGTTAAATCGTCGGGATCGTTTGTCAAGGGAGTAAGAGGACGGGAATTTAGAACGGACTCGATACATATAACAAGTGTTTGAAAATTAAACAAAAATAAGCTTGTGTTACCTAGAACGCGTTTCAAATGTTGCTTGAAACTTTTTACCCCCGCCTCCCATAATCCCCCAAAGTGGGGAGAGTTGGCAGGTATAAAATGCCACTTGATGCCCAAGCTAGCGGCTTGATTGCATATTTCTTGCTCATTATTTTTTAGGAACTGAGCCATCTCTTGCAAATCGCGATTAGCCTTGACGAAGTTCGTACCGTTATCTGAATAAACTTCGGCTGGTCTACCCCGACGGCTTACAAATCGACGAAAGGCCTGAATGAAGTCTTCAGCGCTCAGTGATAAGACGATTTCCAAATGTTTTTTCGTGTAGTAAAAGTGAAGTTCGTATTATAATCGCATTGATACAACCCCTAAATAAAGAATTGAAAATCGTATAAGTTCGTTTTATAATTTTTTACTCGCATAAATACAATCTTTAATAATAAAGAATTGAAAATCGTATAAGTTCGTTTTATATTTCTGTAATCGCATAAATACAACTCTTAAATTAAGAATTGAAAAACCAACCGTATTTCGAATTAATTTGGATACGTATTATCTATGTCATAATGAACACATAATTTGCCTAAACCCCTAACAAAGGTACACCAAGCTTATTTTCATCATCTTCCAAACAGAAAACACATGCAACGAGACCGACTGAAAGGAACTTATACAAATCGAAAGAAAAGAAAGGAGAAAGGAAATGATACTCGCCCCTGCTCTAAGACCGTGAATAGCCAGCCAAATCTTCGTTTGAACGTCGCTGCCCTTCGCTTAGAACTTGTGTGGTCGACTATAATATCAGCTCCTCATTAATCCACGCCATAACGAATATTGCACTTTAAGTTTTGTTTAGTTCAAAATCCATTGTAATTGACCAGATCCGGCCCGAAGGACCATGTTTTGTGTAATGAACTGTAACGCACTGACTTGTTTACTTTAACAATCTATTTATTTAATAAAATTAACAGGAACTGAATAATACTTTTACAACAACCACTTTAAGTCTTTCTGTCACGTTTTGTTTCTTCATAATGATCCCGAATTCTGTCTTCTCCTTGTGTCCCCTCGCATCACGGGGTGGTTGTACAGGGTTGCCAAGAATTGCACTAATCATATGCGTTTCGGATGGCGGCACATGGTTGCCGATAGGTACAAACAATATATATATAGAATATGATATATATACATATATATATATATATATATATATATATATATATAATCGACTTTCGAAAATCGTGATCCAGGAAGTCGAAATCGGAGATTAAAAAACTACTACCCTATCTAACTGTTAACTTTCGATACGCTGTGATAGTCTATTCATTTTCGGGGAAAATACGACTAAAAAAGCCTCGAAGAGAAAAAAAATTTTCACTGAAGAGCTTTTATTTCGCACTTCAAAGATCTTTCGGTTCAAATATAGAAGTTCTATTATTAATACCTCAATAATTCTAACATCAATACCATCAATTTGGGTTTAAGTTGATCAACTTCTGAATGAAACGATAACACAAAGTATACTAGAATTGTTTCAAATATATCTTGAAGAATCCCGATATTGTGAGAGTTTGCCGAACATAAGCACATGTTGCGGCAGTAAGTCCCTATAAATTATTTCCGAGGAAAGGACGTTGTGCCCTTAGAAACTCATAAAACAGAAATCCCGTTTCTGGTCAACTAAAAGTTTCCCACAAAGAATGCTGTTTGGTCTTTTCACGACCGGGGGCCGCTCAGATGAATTCGACTGATCGTTAATATTTTCCGAGTCATAAATGTCAGAAACCAAATCTCAATGACGGGGCAATTGTTGAAAGGGATCTCAGAGTGAAATTTATGCGAGATTTCCTTTATAGAGTTTACATCAATTCTTTCAAAAATCAAAGACCTATTCGGGTAGGAATTTGTTCAAATGATTACCATTCTCCTTTCACATATTTTTCGTGGTTTTATTAAATATTATTGAATCTAATATATATATATATATATATATATATATATATATATATATATATATATATAGGGTCTTTCTTTCAAAGACATTTAGCAGCCTTATATGGGAAAGTGAAAATGATACGCTTATAAAAATTTGCACACGAAGGTTCTCAGCCATGAATTACTTTTTTAAAATAGTGGCACCGGAAGTAGATATCAGCTTCCTTATTTTAAATAGCAACCCCTATTTTTCATTCCGCATTTAGATTCCTTTTTGAAAATTAACGTCAGTTTATGCAACAATATCTATGGCCCTCTTCGATCGTATTGGAGATATTTGCATTTAGAAATTTTTTTTTGTCATTTAACACTTTGACTGCGGATTTTTTTAAGCTTACTCATCCTGGGTGCTAATTTTTTTTTTTGATGTTTTTCTTTCATTATCTTGTTGCAAATATGAATTCACTATTTTTATCGAAATATACCGAGTGTTCGTAAGCATTGTATGCATGACACGGATCCGTGTCATGAGCACCTAGTAAAAATTTTCTTGTTGTGTGCTGACCGACACGGATCCGTGTCGACTAGTTATGTTTTTTTCTCTTCTTGCGGGTGGTAAAATGCAAGCTACATTCCTTTTCGTAAAAAAAAAATTCAACATATGATTTCAGAACACAAATATATTGAAACAAATAAAATAATACTGAATGTAAAACATAGAATACATACATGAAAAAGGCTACATAAACATGAGAAATATTTTTTCTACTATAAAAAAGCATTATTTGGCATGATATATCACAAAACATTTTCCTGGACACAATCCAGGCGCATCAGGGCATTTCTCGCAGTGATATATAGTGCTTTTTCTAATCTTATTTTGCGAGCATACCCTACACCTCTTTCTCTTTGTTTCGTTCTTATTAGAAACGTCAGAAATTTTTGTTGGGTGGTGGGAAACGACTGCTGTGTCTTTGAAATTCGGAGTAGATTTTGTCTCTATCTCCAACAGCTCTTCTATAACCGCCAGCCGGAAATCATATAATGACATTTTTTGTTTCGAAGAATATTTTCCGTGCAAATAATACGCATTCAAAAGCATAAGCTGTATAATATTAAGACCTAATTTCTTGTACCACCGAAGCGTCTTTCTTTCACATGGATAATACGAGGACATTTGGTCTTGTCTGTCAACCCCTCCCATGTACTTATTATATTCTAGGATAGGCAAAGGCTTCACTCGTGCTCTATCTCTTTTATCTCTATATTCAACCATTTCATTTCCAAACTCCGTTGATATAAAAAGAACATCCCTCCTGTCTTTCCACTTTCCCACCAATATTTTCTTTGAATATTTGGATATAGTCTCTCCTTTTCCCAGTTTTGCTCTGACAACTTCCTTTGGATTATTTTTTCGATCGGCACGAAGTGTTCCAGTACAATAAGTCTGTTTATGTAGTAAAGTTTCTGCTAAGCCACAACTGTTGTAAAAGTTATCCAAGAAGAGGGAATGGCCACAATTCAGTTTACCTTCCATCAGATGCAAGACAACGTTTGCCGCATGACCCTTTCCTCCTTTTACTATCTAGTACTCCAGTATACACAGCTATATTCAAAATTGATGCCATTTGGTTCGGAAAGCATATAGAGCTTTATTCCGTATTTATGCCGCTTGTTTTTTATATATTGTCTGAATAACAAGCGGCCCCTCCATAAAACCATGGACTCGTCCAACGAAAGTTGTTTCCCTGGGTAGTAAACTGCGGCCATCTTTTCATTGAAAAAGTTCAGAATGGGGGACAGCTTATACAATCGATCATTTGTAGTTTCACCCTCAGTTGGATTCTTGCGAAATACATCGCATAATGAGGAGGAACCTGTCACGACCCATACGACTCGAAAAACATTTAAAATTAAACATTGGATGCACTTTCCAGTAGTCTTGAATTCTGTTTAATTTTATCGTGCCTGTGTGCAATACCAGACCCAGAAATGTAAGCAATTCCGCTTTCGATAATGGTTTCCATCGTAGAATTCTGGATTTTTCGGACATACCTGGCTGACAAAATAATTCTTCGGCGTAAATATTGGTTTGCTCCACTATCAAGTTCAGGAAATCGTCGTCGAGCAGGAAACGAAAATAATCAATTGGTTTTTCACCCGGTAAGGGGACCAGAAGTTGTGCATCCCATTAGAACGGTCGTCCCATAGAAAAGGAATATTATCGGCACCAGGCCCTGCTTTATTTGATGCTTGTTCATTGGCCTGGTTCATTCTTGTAAAATTTATCAGAGGTACATCATCATCTGAAATTAAAACAATTGTCTCCTGAGTCCGAGTACAAAAAAAAACACAACAAACACACTTACCTAAGTCGGATGTGTTGAAACTCTCATCGTCATTGTCGTCACTAGGAATGTAATCCGACGCTTCATCAGTATCAAAGTCGCTAAAGGATTCATAAAATGCTGCCTGAAGCTCATCTTCAGTCAATTTACTAGGGTTTTTAAAAGTCAATTTGCTTTTAATAGGCTCCGAGGGCCCTGCCACACTATCCGCCATTTTGCACTAATATCAGCTGTTACGAAAGTCTGATACGGAAACGGCGCGAAAAATACGAATTTCCTATGCTTTGGCTATATGCTAATAAGCGCACGACTGCTTTCAACCGATGCTCGCGGCACACTGCCAACCTGACTTTACGGATACGCGCGACACGGATCCGTGTCATGCGCACGCGGCTACAAGTAAGAGGTGACACGGATCCGGGTCGTTAGCAGTGAATGTGTTAAGGGTGGTACTTTGATGCTTTGTATCTCAGTGACCATTAGACATAAAACAAAGAAATTTCAGTGAAACCTATGAAAAAATGATGGTTATTCAAAAAGTTGAAATCATTTCCTATATATTCATATATCTATGAATGTATATATATATATATATATATATATATATATATATATATATATATATATATATATATATATAAAGAAGTATAAATTTTTGTCCTTTATTGTTGATTGACATCCCTCATAATAAATATATATATATATATATATATATATATATATATATATATATATATATATATATATATATATATATATATATATATATAATTAGTTATTTATTATGAGGGATGTCAATCAACAATAAAGTACAAAAATTTACTCTTCTTTACTTTATGTCCAGAATTCCAAACTAATTTGTTTCTTCTTCAGGATTACTTACAATTAAGAACACACAAACCTATGGAAAACATCTACATTAATTCAGAATATTAACCTCCAAAACGTGTTGAGTAATTATCACTTCGAATAAGTTTACTTGTTTTTCATATATTTTGTGTGATCTCAATTGTAGACAGTCCTGAAGAAGAATCAAATTTGTTTCGAAAGCTGAACATATGAAAAGAATGAAAGAGGAAATTATCGAACTTTCTTCTTCTTGTGGTGTCGTACCCGGTTTAGGGTGTGACGACCTCTCTACAACTATTCGTGCTGTGCGTGATACAGCGATACACTAATAGAAGGGACCTACAGTTTTACGACGGTTCCGAACGTCTTTACAGAGAGTCTTTACTAGGCAGAATACTGCTCGGTGGTTTGCCATTGCCTTCCGAGAGGTGGCTCGGCATAAATTCGTTGTTCCGGCCGGGATTCGATCCAGCGACCTTCTGTTCAGTAGCCCAACGCACTGACCACTGAACTACGGAGCCACTTGTATCGTTCTTTATTGTTGATCAAATCCGTCGTTATACTACATGACTATTCAACATGATGAACAAAAAAATTTTAATTCACTGCGTTTATTATCACAAAAATACTATGAGAATAAAATTTCGATTGCAATTTCGGTCACTAGGCCATCAAGGAATTAATAACCTGTATGTCGTTTATGATATATAATCTTCGAATTCTAGTTCTACTTCTTCAGATGAATCATTTTTCATATTGACTATCAGGACAAACTCTAGAAAGTTCAGTTGAGTATGTTTCCAAAAACGTTAGAGTTCATGGCGGAAGAATACGAGTAATATACAACCGGATAATATTTTCTGCAATATTTTGAACAAACAAGGTATATTCGAGGAGAATATATAAACTTGCTCAACATATGAGCGTTATTGAGCATTTATATTTTACGGCAATATTTACTATATATGTTAACTAACTACATATTGGCAAAAAACGAGAATTCAAAATAATAGCTCGGGTTGTGGGTGCTGTTGCAGAATTATTTTCATTAGGTATATATATATATATATATACATATATATATATATATATATATATATATATATATATATATATATATATATATATATATATATATATATATATATATATATATATATATATATATATATATAAGATGATTTGGTGGTGAAAAATTACTTCATGGATCATTTATGAGCTTATGAAAACCTTAATTTCTAAAATCTCCCGAAAAATTGAATTGTCATATGATGCAAAAATTTTTCAAAAACAGATGTACATATCTATTTTTTATTGAATAGTAGATGACCATTAAATAGTTGTGTACAATTGAGTAATTATCAATATTATGAACCAAATTGACAGCTCCCTTGAAAAGGCTTATTTGATAAGATCCTAATCACAAATCACAACTTTTCTTGTTCAATTTTATTATAGAGTCAACCGGCTATAGTCTCTGCGGTTGGATAACAGTCTGAACAGTCTAGGGGATAGACCGTTACCGGGTTCGGATCCCGGGTAGGATATGGATGTTGTACAATGTACATGTCCATGACTTTCAATGGTTATCACTAAATTATTTTTGCTAGGTAACGTACAAAGAGAACAAGCCCATAAAGGTGGAACAGATGACAAAAGCTGCTATATTTCAACATTTTAGACGGCTGGTGAAAAGATAAAAAAGATAAATATGTATTTAGAAAATTAATATCTCTTAGGAACTAAGTTCCTCACGGCAGGCTTGGAGGAGATAGAGATTTTGCTGCGCGACCAAACTGGAAGAAATGTGAGACTAAAACCGTAAGAAAAACATATAACGAGAGTGCAACGCGCATGCGTCATTCTTTCTTTATCTTTCTCCTTCTGCCACAACAAATACATGAAATTCTTGTCTAAGCACATTATAAATTACTCGTAAATAAATACGTTTATTTTCGTATAGTTTGTAAATCTTCAATACAATATCAAATATAGAAACATTGGCAAAAGAACTAGCAGGTGATTTTAATCAAATTGACAGTTATAATAGTGTAAAGTTAATTAGCGAAGTAAAATTAAATACGTAAGTATTAGTTTACAAATATAAGCTAATGTACATGGTTGAAATAATTTATTGTTTATACAACTTATATGATATGAGTATTCTACACTCTCAATACATCATTTATTTTGTTTCTATTATTATGATAATGATAGTTGAATTATAATGTCGAATCCGAAGAAACGTTCCTACCTGGTGTCCCTTGATACCACATCTTTCTTCATTCATCAAGTGTACATCAATATGAATGTCATTAAAACTTAAATAATCATAGGAAATTTTGGAGGTAACTCGAATTATTCAATTTTTTCATCGCAGATCTTAAGTAAAGACGTCGCTGAGTGAATTTCCTTGTACTAAATTGAACCTTTCAACCTGATAAGTACGGGACCAAATACCTTCATAGATTTACTTGCAGATGTAGATAGAACTGATTTATTGTGGCGGCGAGAAAATTCATTCCGCGGAACGTGGAAACTCTCCTTCGTCTCGCGTAAGAAAAATTTCTGCTCGGAAAATATTCGTTCGTTCGAATTTGCTGATTTCCATTTTCTCTATATATACGTGAATCATGAGAAATTTTAATACTATAAAAAGATAAAATTTTTGTGTAGGGGACAAAAATAGATTAAATTTATGCATAACCTAATATTTTCGGAAGAGTTTTTTTTTCAAACATTGAAACAAATTTGTATATTCAGGAAGTGGATCAAAGAATACTTTTAACACATTTTCCATTATCTCCACAGAGTCATGAGCATTTTATTATATGAATAATGTTTTATTTAATTCGTCATTAGTAACAGTCCTTTAAGATACATCAATCAATCAATCACGGCATCTGCAACTAGAACGCTGGGTTATTTTGTCAGAAACTGGAACAACTTTGTTAACCTCGGCACGATGAAAACGTTATACTATTATTTTATTCGTAGTAAGCTAGAATATGCCTCTGTAATCTGGTCTCCTCTGTACAATAATTCTGTGGTAGACTTGGAGGCTGTTCAGAGAAAGTGTTTGAAATATATATATTTCAGATGTTATGGGCAATACCCTCCGAGAGGCTTCGATCACTCTGTCGTAACCGTAAGTCTTGGAATTGATGTGTTTCAGTTGAGACGTGAGTGTTTTGCTCTAATAATAATAATAATAATAATAGTCTTTATTTCATATAATTCACCTCTACTACACATAGAAGAGAATGACAGAAACAGTGTCAATTTAAATGTATATATACTACAAAGTCATGAAATCTCCCATATCATATGGTTCAAGGGCAACTAGTCTTTTAAAAATTGCCCTCTTAAATAACTTAGTGTCTTGTATCTGTTGGATGGATTTGGGTAAGGCATTGTATATCTTTAAACATCTATATTCAGTTTGCTTCTGTGACTTGCTCAGTCTCATTCTTGGGTATATATAGTCAATATTTCTTATTCCTAGTTCTTGCTCATTACTTTTGTATTGTTCGAAATGGTCTTTATTTCCATGTAAATATAAAAGGCATTCTTGGATGTACATAGCATAGATGGTGAGAATGTTATTGTTTTTGAAGACACCCCTGCATGAACTTCTATATCCTTTCTTAAATGTAATTCTAATGGCTTTTTTCTGCAAGATGAAGAGAGGTGAGATGTTTCCCGATCCATAAAACATCAAGCCATACCGTAGCTTAGCCTCAATAAAAGCATGGTATACTGTTCTTGTAGCCTCCACACCCAGGTACTTCGCCACAACTCTTAGTGCATATATGGATATCGATACTTTGGTTGTTAGGTATTCTATATGTTGTTTCCAAGTTAAGTCAGCGTCTATATGCAAGCCAAGAAATCTGACAGCTTTGGACAAGGAATATTCTCTATCATTCAAGTGTATTGTTCGGTGATGTTCTTTGTCAGGCGATGAGTGGAAGTGTAAAAAATTTGTTTTTTCTTTATTTAGTATAAGATTATGTTGTTCAAGCCATTTAGTTGCATATGTTAAAATCTCTTCACTTTTTTTCACAGTGTCAGCCCAAGATTGCTCTACAATCAATCGGCTAGAGTCATCTGCATATTTGATAAAGCCAAATTCATTCAAATATATGATAAAGAAAATTGGCCCCGCGATACCACCTTGAGCTATGCCTAGTGTTTGCGTTTTGCCTGCAGATCTTATTTGTTCGCTTTCGACTTTTATTTCAACTAATTGTGTTCTGTCCTGGAAGTATGATTTGACCCATAGTAGAGCTAGGCCCCTAATGCCATATTTTTGCAGTTTATTAATTAAGATATCTGGGCTCAGGCAATCATATGCCTTGGACAGATCTAGAAAAATGCCCATTGGCACATCTTTGTTCTCAAAGGCATCTAGAACCATTTTTATAAACTGAAATATTGCAGTCTTAGTCGATTCACCCTTTATATAACCATGCTGGTTATTTGCGAGGATTGAATTTTCATTCATGGAACTCCATGATTTGATTACAATATGCCTTCTCAAAAATTAGTTTCTAATATATCACATAAATGGGATAAGGAAAATTCTGCAACATTTGAAAATTGTCATTAACAATATAAAAGCGTCAGATCTGACATTTGATAAATGAACTGCATGTAGTCTCCATTATGTCTCTACCAGCATCGACGACTTGGGTTTCAGAATAGTTATTTCCTTACATCGGGCGTTAGGATCTAGTAACGCACGTGGTGCATACAAAATTTTATTTTTCACGAAACAATTATTTTATTATAATGAAAAATCGATTTCAAAATCGGTGGTTTGTTCTTATACTTTCCATTTTCTTTCTCAAAGTAGGCATTTGTTCATATTTTGTCGTTTGTGAATATTTTTGCCATCATATTTAGTGAATGTCATTGCTGCTTTTTTTGTGTAGTCTTATAGAAATAATGGAAATAAAAATGAATTTACCCAAGAATATCATAGAAAATGCAGCCAAAGCTGCGAATAATTCATTGCTGGAGAAATCCAGTGTCGTATACAAGAATTATGAAGTATTTAATCAATGGAAGTTCATTTCTCCTCGTAGAATTCGCGGGCGTTATGATCCATAATTCCCGCTCATAACGCCCTAGGGCATAATGAGTATATTTATAGCAACCGTATCTAAGGTAAAATCAACAAATAGTTTACAAGAGAAAAATAAATTAATTTGTGGTATTTTAGTTACTCCATTTATGGTCGTTCTACAGAATACATCCATATGTAAAATTCAAATTCGTCCAGTAAGTTTGTATTATCACATGAATCTAATCGAAAAGACATAAAATTTACACAAAGCGCTTTTGCTAGCCTACAGTTGTGAAGTTGGGAATTCTAAAAGTGCTGCGGGTGATTGAATGAATGTTTCGTGTTTGTAACTTCACTGTCTCGAACAAGAAAAGTTCTGGAAGGCGCTTGAAAAAGTTCGAAACTAATTACAACAAATGTGGTCACGCCCGTTTTATGTTACTGAATGCGGTTTCCCTTCTGTCACTGAATGCCTTTTTTAAAGTGAATACTTTAAAAATTCTGTATATTTTCATTCCATCAAGATATTCAATACTATATATTTCAGAAGACGTTACTTATACTTCCGTTGTTTGTTTGAGTTATATTAATTGCACTCCATTTTCAATCACAAAATAATGAATACCTTCATTATTTGATAAGACGTGAATAGCAGAGATCCATCTCTAAGGTTGTATTTTTCTCGCGAATTGCATCGCGTCGGAATAAACTATAGTTTCAAAAACTACACTTTATTAGCAAACCGAACTGTTTATGGGATCAATCCCTGAGCTCGATTTTTTTAAAAATCTTGCCTTGATCGAGTCTTGACATGCCACGGACCAGTCTCGACGTTGCAACACGATCTCGTCGACCTTGAGGTCATTTCCAACGACCTTGATCGAGTGTTCGTCGGCCTGAAAGTCATTAACCCCGACCTTGATCGAGTCTCGATATGTCGCGGACAAGTCTCGACTTGAAGTTGGTCTCGTCGACCTTGAGGTCATTGACCACGACCTTTATCGAGTCTCCGTCAAGGTCATTGACCCCACGCGTGACCTTGACCTAGGTCAAGCCAGGCAGCGAGCTGAAAGGTCAAATGGGGTCAAATTACAAAGTAATCTATTTTGTTGAAAAAAAAATGGCGATGTACATCGCGTAGTGGAGAACCAAGCTTCAATAGCAAATAATTCATTTTATTAAAAAAATAAAAAATAATAAATATGTGCACAGCGAAAAGGAGTATGAATCTTGTACCAACAAAGTTAATGGAATATGATTGTAATGTTATATTTAACAAAAAACGATTGAAGTGAGAATTATTGGTATTAGCGTCTGAAATTAAGATCGTAGCGCCTAAATGGGTTATATCGGTACTAGAGCATGGGCCATTAGCTGTTTGTTTACATCGATTGGTAATAGTATTTACGTTCATTTCATTTTGAGTTTTCGAACGTTTAGCTTCGTAATTTGAGTTTTTTTGGACTTCGTATTTTCCAGTGGTTCATTGTGTTTCGATTGACGACAATATTATCTCTGTTCAACAGAAGATAACCTACCTACATAAAGTGGAAATTCACACTGAGATTTTATTATTGAACATTAAAATCAATAATAAAATAAAGGAGAGGACGAATAAATTAATTGGTTAGAGGAACTATGTATACATCATGAAAAGGCTGTATGATAAAACACCTATTTATTTAAAAAATAAAAAAACTTACAAAAGTTTCAAGAAAACATCTCTGACATGTCTACTTTCATTACCAACTGAAGAAGTTTCAAGTATAATGGACAAAACTAAGTACTTACCAGCAAAACCGAAAGAAACAACATGAAATGAAAAGAAGAATTAACATGAATACTCTGCTTGAATAGTTTGAACGTAATGAGTTATTATATTTTTGGAATTTTCCTGACAGCTCTCCTAAAGTACGGTGGACTTCTGACAGTCTGTTTTTTTTTGATAGAATCTCTGTTTTCCCGAATATATAATGAATATTTTAGCTTTTACCTAGCTATAGAGTCAAGTTTTATTTCATATTCTTGATGTTATGATAAACTGTTATTTGGGTTGTGCAAATAAACATTATTTGTTATTACTATTTCAATAGTATCTCTGGTTGTTACATGAAAGAAAATACAATTATCTAGAATCTCTGGATGATGGCCCAGGTTCAGATTCCGATAAAAGTAAAAGATTTTTGTTGGAATAGCATTGAACTTCAAAATCCCTACGTTTTCGGTTAGCTGAAAATTGCACATCATCAGTTGGTATAATTCTATATGGAAAAATCCACAAACTTACTGCAGGGAGAATAATTATTCTCAGTAAACTGTAAAGAACAACTCTCTTATGTTCAGACACTTTTTTCCAATCTTCAAGATATGAATCCACACCTTTCTTCTGTACATCATTTCCTTGTTTCCCAACTTATGTTGGAATACAACTTTGAATTGTCCAGCTTTCGGAAAGGTATGTAAGCTATATTTGGGTTTTTTGCCCAAGATGAACAATAGGACACACAACAATAGTGATTCATCTCTTCTGAACGTTTGTAAACGATCCAAAACACAATTAAAACCCAACAACTTCTCGTATAAAATACACGTAAACAGATGTAAACAAACCAATCTATGGCCCATGCGTTAGTAATATTCGACACCGGTAGGGGGCGTATCGCTTATTATGTTTTACCAATTGTTCATAATTTGTATTTCAATGACGCAGGTCTGTAATTTCTTGCATCCCGTACAGAAAAAAAACTTTGCCCTACTTTTGGCAATTGAGCACCCAATCAAAAATTTTTGCAATAATAATAATTGATTATTATTTATTCAGCGTATGGCATACATGGATTTAGTTATAATTAGTTAAAATTGTACACATTCACATTACGTCATAAAAACATATAAGTGTATATCTAAAAGTAGAAAAAAGTAGAAATAAAATATAAACATAAATATAGCACGTTTTGAAGTTAAATTTTAAAATCTAGACCATTGATCCAGTCCAGCACACAGTTTGTGGCCTCATAGAAGTCGCTCATTTCTCCTCCGTATGCAGTAAGGGGGCACTCCATTGTAATATGGTGGACAGTCTGGCGAGGCTTTCCGCAGTCGCAGGTTGGTGTTTCGGTGAGTCCCCACTTATAGAATGAGTCACGGCAAATAACGTGAGACGTTCTTATCCTGTTAAGTGTTTTCCACTCGTGGCGAGGTAGCTCCATACCTGGTAAGGGCACTGTAGGATCAGTTATATGTACAGCCTGGACTGGTTTCGAGGCTTCCCAGTATTCTCTCCATTTATTGGTCAAATTGAAATTATCTCTCACAAGTTTTTCTGCTAGCGATATTGGGGGAGATCTAGACTTCAATCTCTGCAGGCCGGCTACGGGAAGGTCACTATGTATTGGAAGTAGGGGATTTGTTATTATTTTATTATATTCCCTAACTAGGCTCTCTTGTCTGCGGATGGAGGGAGGTGCAATGTGGCTTAGAGCAGGGAGCCACGGCAGAGGTGTGCTTTTTAGACAGCCACTAATTAGTCTCATTGTCTCGTTGAGTTTGGTATCGATGTTCTTTACGTGGCAGCTGTTTATCCAGACTGGGGTGCAGTACTCAGCTACTGAGTAGACAAGGCTGAGCGCTGAGGTTTTAAGAGTGGATGCAATAATTGATTGTTATACTATTATAAAAAACAAGATTTTTCCAGTTAGTAGGTATAATGTTAAGAACATTTATACCGACGAACTGGAAATAGCTTTTCTTACTTGTATAACATGCTAGTTTTTCTTGTACTTAAATTGTCTTATCTGATAAAATCAATACAATAAATGAAATCATTTGAAATATGTTTTACTTATATTTTCCACAAGTATGTCAGAATAAAATAATATAAAATTTGACATTTTCTTGGTATTGTGCTAACATGGAAACGTATTGGTAACTGGAAAAATGTCACTTTGTTTTACGACTTTGTGACGTACAAAATAACACTTCACTATTAATTACAAGAAAGAAATTATTCATCTCTCTATGAATTATATTAAAATTTGCTGAAAAATATGAATTCAGCTTCTTTTTAAGGATATCTGATTTTTCCACCCTAAATTATAAAATCGAATTAACAGTATAAAAATTTCTCAATTGAGAAGTATTTAAAGATAGGATTGAAAGTTCAACTATACTCCATTCAGTGACAGATTTAATATTCAATACTTTATAAATAAACAAACAATAACTTTTCATAGATTGAAATGAAATATATTGAGTAAACGCGTTTCGTCATAACATTGACTTTTCTCGTACTAAATAATGGTGTTGGAAAGGAAACACAAGGAAACACACGTGTTCAATTCCTCCCTGAAGTATGTGTCAGGGAGGCGGGCAGCTTGAGTTTGTAATTAACTCCTTCAGCCAGATCAGAGGATACACTTGTATGTACAAGTGCATTAAGGATAGGTGTGACGGGATATTTATGGAACATAGGAAGTGTGGGTAGGGTTCAGAGGATCAATACTGGCCCAGAATTCGCCTTATAAGTTTGCAAGCAGTGACTTACATAACCATAAGGAAACCTCTGAAAAAACTCATGGCAAACCAGTCGGCACCGGTGTTTGAACCTGAGACCTAACTTGGTAATGGTGTTACAAAACAATCTTTTTATATAGATTCCTAGAGAAACCAAGTAACAATATAAGCAATTCATTCAAAGTCATTGGTAGGTATATTGACCAGATTAATGAGAGGAGAAGGGTTTTCTTCAATCGGGTCGTTAATGAGGTTTCCGAAATTTTTGTATTTATTGATGTATAGGGATTCCCAACAGTTGGTTTTATGGAGACTATTTCGATCTGTATATTGTTATTGTGGCCAAAAGTATGGTTTTCTTCAGTAAGATGGCACGCATAATTAGAGTCAGTTTTCTGCTCAATATAGCTACGTTGGTGGTCGTGTATTCGAGTTTTGAAATTTCTTATTGTACGTCCTGTATCAAATTCATCACAAACGTTACAGTTGAGTCTATACACACCAGTACGTTTATCTCTCTCAAATTTTTGATTCGTAGTTTTTAATCAATTTTCCAATACTATTGTTTGTTTTATATGAAACTTTGAAATTTTGTTTATGATGAGAAAATTTCAGGTTTTCGGAAGGTGTTCCTTGTGGGTAAACTTGTGAATTTGCCATTTTGTATCTTTTCTTCTGAATGAGACTGTCAATCGTATTGGGTAAATAACCATTATTTACTGCCTTTTGTTTAATTATATTCAATTCTTTTCTAAAACTAGTTTCGGACAACCGAATTTCAAAATAATCTATAAATCATACTATAATAAGCGGCTAATTTATGGGCAATTGGTTGTAGTGATATGTTATAAATTGTAGTTTTCAAATCTTTATAAAATCAAATTCAGCAAAATCTCTACAGTTCTTTTAACCCGAAAAAATTCAAAGGACTGTTATATCAATTACAAGTTGATGAATATTTTTGAGAAATTTCCTGTACAAAAACGAATGCATCAGAAAAAACATTTTCAAATTGAGGCAGTTACATACAAAAAATGAGAACTATGCCTTGTGGTTTGTAATTAATGAAAAATATAATTAAGTGGATACCTACTCTAAACCAGCTGAAAGAAATCGAATACAAAGTTTTTTATCGTGCAGGATAAAAACAAACAAATTCTTGGGTAATTAAGCTCGCCCATTCTTGTTCTGCATTCAAGAACTTGAAATACGGAGCAAATTATCCTGTCTAATAGATAAAATTTATAATGGATGCTGAAGTCATTTTTACGACTCTCTTGGAATTCATTGCGCTTATTTATTTTCGAATTAGTTGAAGAGAGTAATTCAAGAGTTTATGAAGATGGTCAAAAGTTCACAACCTAAAGTTTTATCGTTAGATGGTATTCTTTGTCATATTTCAATATAACCATTACCAAAGAGCGTTTTACAATAATTCTTAAATATACAGGATGATTCATTTGGAAACAGACATACGTTTACTGTGGATAGGGGTAATTGTGGTGAATCTAAAAACCCCCTACTTAATTAGTCTTTATCCCTTTTAGTAGGGGAGCCCAAGCGGAGATTTTGGGATTTACGCGGCAGAATAACATATTGTGGAAAACCTTGCACCCTGTTCAGTATCCCCACCATACATGAACCCTTAATATGGGGGCGTTCGTCTAGGGCAGCCGATCAGATTAGTTAAAAAAAGTCGATCGTTCGAAAAACTCGAGCGCGTCAGATTAAGGCAAATTGAGTTAATTACATGCAGAAGAGTATGCATTTCACTAATCTGACGATTTGCACGTGGCATGAAGAAATAGGAGACTAAAAAAGTTGCAAAAAATAACGTCACCTTGACATTCTCGAGCACGGTTAAAATTTTATTTTTATTTTGAAGGAAATGTCATGATTTTTCTTTACATTTTTGAATATCGGCGATGAGTTTTGGTCTCGTACGGTCACCGCCAACATGCAAACCGGCAGATTAACTTTACTTACCTCCGTTATCAGAGACGATGTGGGGTGTATAAACTATTAATATCTGTCGTGCTTGAGTATTTCTATATAACGATTTTTTTTACATTTTTGAAGATCTCCACACGTTTCCCCCCCAAGTGAAATGATATACATCATATAACCTTTTTTTTGTTTTAGCATCAAATCTTCACAATCCAAAAGGTCCCCACGACGCTCGAGTAAATCCCCATTTAGCATCTCGGGCTCCCCTACTATTTATAACCCAGATACATTGGGTTTTACCAAATTTGTACATTCCTTTTGTTGCTCATAACTTAAGAACTACCCTGTAGATTTTTCCGATATTTGGCACAAGTTTCAGTCATACTGTTTCAAAAATATTCACATATTGAGAGAAAAGAGAATCCAGGCCTGGCCTGCAAAAAAGTAACAAATTCTTCCAACCACAAAAAAACTCCCAGTATAACTGATTTCACAAAATTTGTTCTCATAACAACGAGACCACAAAAAACTGTCCGTATTTCTGCACAGGCATCTTCATGTTCTCTACTATTAATTTCGGATGAGTACACTTTCGACTTTAAGTATCCCCTGGTGTGATAATCAATGGGATTCAAGTCAGGTGACCTTGATGACCAGTTATGCGTGCCACCTCTTCCTATCCATTTATTCTTCAGGAAGTTGTCGTTTGAAAAATTCCATACGATAAATCAAGTCCGGTTCCCAATGAATCACCCTATATATATATATTATATATATATATATATATATATATATATATATATATATATATATATATATATATATATATATATATATACAGGGTGTAACTAAATAAGTGTAAAACATTTAGGGAGGTGATTCCTCATCGAAAAAAAATAGGATTTTGTATATAAAGAAACTACATTGGACCATCCCTTGTTAAAATACAGCCCCTTAAAGGAGGTACATAAAATTTGTATAACAATTTTTTTCACAAGCACTAAATATATATATATATATATATATATATATATATATATATATATATATATATATATATATATATATATATATATATATATATATATATAAACCCATCTGAAATAATTAATACAAGGAGTATTGCCGTAACTTCTAACTTATAAAAGGTTATATTGGGCACTCGGCAAAAGGAGGCTTGATTTAAGTCTAGCCTCTTTTTACCGAGTGCCCAATATAACCTTTCATAATATATATATATATATATATATATATATATATATATATATATATATATATATATATATATATATATATATAGGGTGTAACTAAATAAGTGTAATACATTTAAGGAGGTGGTTCCTCATCGAAAAAAGATAGGATCTCTCATATAAAGAAACTTCATTGGAGCATCCCTTGTTAAGATACAGCCCTTTAAAGGGGGTACATAAAATTTGTATAACAATTTTTTTCACAAGCACTAAGAAAGTTACAATATTGAAATGAACCTGACGTTTTTTACTACCAAAAAGACACATAGCCAGTAATTTATTTGGTTTACCCCATGGTTGTAAGGGGTGGAAAGCGCAACCCCTAAAATTCATTTCTAATGTAACTTTTTGTCTTATTATTTGTTTACCATTTAAAAATTTATTTCCGATAGCCTGTTTCATTCTAAACAAAAAATGTCTCGTGAGTTTTTTGCCTAAAATAAATTAGTTCGCAGCAAAAAATTATTTTACGAACAACTACAAAGATACATCGTCATAAATGCGAACTGTATTTATTGTAGTTTTTTTTTGTAGTTAGTAAGTACCTGCATTAAATGATTGAAGGGTAATAAACAAAACTAATTTATTAATAACAAAACATACAACATGTAGAAATCATAGTAAATGTTCAATATGTTTACCTTCAGACATTACGCATGCGTCTAGACGTCGGCACATTGAGCCACGTAAAATATTTTTTTGCTGCGAACTGGTTTATTTTGAGCAAAAAACTCATGAGACATTTTTTGTTTAGAATGAAACAGGCTATCGGAAATAACATTTTAAATGGTTAAACAAATAATAAGACAAAAAGTTACATTGGAAATAAATTTCAAGGGTTGCGGTTTCCACCCCTTAAAACCATGGGGTAAACCAAATAAATTACTGGCTAAGTGTCTTCTTGGTAGTAGGAAACGTCAGGTTAATTTCAATATTGTAACCTTTTTAGTGCTTGTGAAAAAAATTGTTATACAAATTTTATGTACCCCCTTTAAAGGGCTGTATCTTAACAAGGGATGCTCCAATGAAGTTTCTTTATATGAGAGATCCTATCTTTTTTCGATGAGGAACCACCTCCTTAAATGTATTACACTTATTTAGTTACACCCTATATATATATATATATATATATATATATATATATATATATATATATATATATATATATATTATGAAAGGTTATATTGGGCACTCGGCAAAAAGAGGCTAGACTTAAATCAAGCCTCCTTTTGCCGAGTGCCCAATATAACCTCTTAGTTAGAAGTTACGGCAATACTCCTTGTATTAATTATTTCAGATGGGTTTATATATATATATATATATATAAATATATATATATATATATATATATATATATTTTATATATATATATATATATATATATATATATATATATATATATAATTATTTATTCGAATTGTTGTTGCCTGTGATTTATTTTTAATCTTTTGATAATTATTAGCAATAACAGGCTGGTTGAATCTTAAAAAACTCGATTTAATTAATAAGTTGACGTTTCACTACGACATTCATAGTTATTCAAGACGTTTGAAAAAATTGAAAATTCTTTGACATTTATTGACTTGAAAAAATTGAATAGATAAGATTGATCTGTCTTGTTAAATTTTCTTTCGGATGTGGATGTTCGTTGTTATTTATTACGTGCTATTCAGTCTAATATTAATATTCAAAATTGTTATCATTAGAAGGCAAGGGAAACTACAGAAACCTTTACCTATGTAATGTTCGAAAATAATAATAATAGGGTACTATTTATTTAACAGAAAAGAAGTTAGTCACGGGAGAACAATTCGAATAAATAATTAAATATTGCAAGCTGAAAATATGGCAATGATCCCAAACTACATTGTTTTATATTGTAAGTACCTTTTTCCATTTAAAAAATTTGAAATTCTAAATAAAAATTTCATTAAAAACGTCTACTTCCATATAAACGATCTATACCGATAATTTTTGCTTTACTTATTTAATATTTTCCCAAAACTAATTTTCTTTTTTAATGTTAATATACTCTTTCTGAGATCTCTCGGATGGAATTAATCGCCTCCGTGGCAAAGTTTGACCAAATCTCCCATACCGGAGAGTTC
>JARQZK010001462.1:282500-300000 GCA_030704885.1 Cynegetis impunctata | reverse complement strand
TCACTATCTTTGATTTCCTTAAGGATTTATTGTTCAGCGAAACAGACAGGACCAATAAATTTCACTCATCAGATAAAAAAAGAAATAAGTCAAACCATTGTGCTAAACACAAAGTTCTATGTAAAATCGTGACATTTAAGAAAAGGATTCCAATATTCCCGACATGTAACCGTATTGAAAGTTGGGAATGTAGATCGATATGCCGCTTGAGTTTCTCCCCTAGGATCTCAAGATGAAGAAGGATCCTGGTTTCGACAATAACCTAACGCTATCATTTTGCTATATATGCACATTATATGATTTTATTGTAGTTGAAAAGGTGCTGAAAATATAACGCTTCTATGAATTTGTATTACTTTGTGATTCGTGTGAAACAGATATAAAATCTATCAATTTTCTTTAGATGGAATAGTTTATTCGAAATCTGAGAGTGAATTGAATTAATTCTCAGGAAGTTTTATTTATCTTTATCACTAGCCAATCGAAATTTTCTTTATTCAAAACTTTAA
This sequence comes from Cynegetis impunctata, assembly GCA_030704885.1. NCBI lineage: Eukaryota > Metazoa > Arthropoda > Insecta > Coleoptera > Coccinellidae > Cynegetis > Cynegetis impunctata. The sequence goes on along the minus strand of JARQZK010001462.1, from coordinate 299,491 downwards.
GAAAGCTTAATATGAGTGTATCAGTTAATATTTTTTGTAGTTTACTTCTCTAGAAACGATTTTTATATTTAGCCTGCCGTATGAAAATTTTATGAGGGGTAAGATCGAGCGTCAACTAGATGTGAAATGTTACGTTATTTTGCGCAAAGTACTATGCGCACCTTACACTTCGAGATTATTAGTATACTGCCGCATATAATACAAGGGTATTTCCGCAAAAGTTGATGCATGTACAGGTATTTATATCTAGTGATACTTCTATTTGTGCACAATAAACAAATTTATTAAGTGCTTGAAGTTAATTATAATTATATTGAAAGATATAAACAAAAAACTGATTTGAATGACAATGAATAATGGAGAAGAAGAATCTAAAAAACAATTGAATGCGGTTTATTTTATTATTATTATTATTATTTTTGACGTCAGTGTGAGAGGAAAAATCTTTTATAGAGTAGCCTGAGAGTATCCCGCTCGCATTCTCAGGGTGTGTGAGACTCCGGATGTTACTAGTTACTCACTAAAAACACTCTCACACATTCCTTGGAGTAGTTCTTCATCCTGCCCTCACAGCGTTCCTTAACAAAAGAGATGAGCTGCAAGCGGCCTCTATAGTTCATGGGACCTGATGACTCGAAGTGACCCGAGCAACGCTGCATTCTGCGTTCTGCGCGTCAATATATCGGCCAGAGATCTGCATGCCGGAATGATCTTCAAACCTGTCACATAGTTAGCTCTCATTCCGCCTAGATAACCTTTGATTAGTACGAACATCCTAACTTTATGCCCTGGGTAAAGTGTCCTCGGCTCTAACATAAAATCTTTGTATTTTTCCCTTTTCTGTTCTTCTTTCTTCACCACAATATTTTCGGAAGGGGACGAAAACTCGACAACAAACAATTTTCTGAGCTCTTTGTCCAGTAGTAAAATATCTGGCTTTATTGCGTGGATCTGCGAGTTGTTGGAAAAGCATAGTTCCAGTATATGCGAGCTCAATCGTTCTCCACAACCGCTTCAATTTCTAGTGGAACATATGGTAGCACTGGTTCTTTGTCTATACCATAAACTTCTCTCAAATGGAAGTAGAGAATTAGGAGCGCCTCATTATGTCTTTCTATATACCCTGATGGAGCATGGACTCTGCAAACAGACAGGATGTGCATAGGAGTTTCCTGCTGACTATGGCATCTTGTATTTATCACTTCATCTTGACAAGCCATAACAAATCCCTATTATTATTATTATATTATTGAATTGAAGAACAGCTTTCTGTTATTTAATGAATGTATGTAGTTAAATTTGATTTATTGCATATATCTTTCATATTAAATATTATATATTATGTTATTGACATTATTGTTAGAGTTTATGTCTCTTATTATTATCATTTATTAAGATATATCGGCAAGAGTTGATGCATGTATAGGTATATATGATACAACACATACAACAGCAACCTAACCGTCAATTTGTGTTTTGATTTTAGAGTTTAGTTTGTTTATTTACTAATATATAGTGATACTTATATTTATATTTGTACACAATAAGCAAAATTATTAAGTGATTGAAGTTAATAAAATATTAAGAAATAAGAACACGTTCATTTAAACTCAATTTCCACTTTATTCACAATTAAATAACAACTGTTACAAACTGTACTACTCGGTAACTACTTAGTTTGTAGCAAAATCTGATGAAGACACTGTTTTTTTGAGACAATTGTCATTTGATTGTAATTATAATGGAAATTAAGTTTGAATGAACGTGCTCTTCTTTCTTAATATGAATATCCATCAAGTAAAGGTTACTTCGATTCAGAATAATAAAATATTGACACACACACACACATATATATATATATATATATATATATATATATATATATATATATAATTATATATATTTATATATATATATATATATATATATATATATATATATATATATATATATATAAATTTATATATAGATATATATATATATATATATATATATATATACATATATATCCGGAAATGATGAGCAAAAAATTCAGGGGAGAATTCTAGACCGAAAATAAATGGTACCTCTTCATATAAATTTTTTTCGAAAATTGATTATTAACGTAGTTACAGGGTGTTAAAGATTGATTTTATTTACAGTTTTATTGCTCTAAGTTTTGCCACGCTCATAATATTTCGACGAAATCTCGTATTTGGGGCTTTATCGGGATGAGGAAAACAAATTTGCCTACCGCATTCTCTCATTTTGTAGAGGGCGCCACATACGAGCCTATACTTTCATTTAAATGGTCCCAACTTTTTTGTGTTACACTGTATACGACTTTTGACTGAATATTTTCATTCTCCTAACCTTCTGACATAAAAAAAGTATACTACTTTTGTTTCGATAAATTTTACCGTTTTCGAGAAAAACGCTAAAATAACATTGCTTGCATGTGATGAATACGAAATCATTTTAGTTTTTCAACCTAAACATAACATCCTTTGGAAACGTGCGCTATGGTTGCCGTAGAAACAAGTTTGAGGAGAATTAGATTTGACAGTTAGTAATTTTGTTCAAGTTCTGTTGTAATAATTGTTGTTATAAAAAAACAATGATGAATAACAATTACTCTAACGCGGAGTTGCGGGACATGCATTACTATTACGGTTTAGCTGCAGGTAATGCTCTTGCAGCACGACGTTTGTATCGTGAAGCATTTCCAAATAGACACCTACCCCTATCGCGAATGTTCAGTACTATCCATCGAAGACTGGGAGAATTTGGATCGTTCAAAACTAGAATTTTTGATGTAGGCCGACAACGGAATACTATCACAGCAGAAGCAGAAGTTCGTATTTTGAATTCGATACGGAATAATCCCAATGTAAGTGTTAGAAAAATTAGTTTCCAAGAGGGTATTCCCAAGGGCTCCGTACATGAAGCAATACGCGAACAAAACTTTTATCCGTGCCACTACCAATGGGTGCAATCGCTATCTGCCGAGGATCCTGCTGCTCCTGTGAATTTATGCAATACCATTAGAATACTCCATAATGGAGATCAAAATTTTGTTCGTAATATTTTTTTCACGGACGAAGCTGGATTTGGGCATGATGGCTTGATAAACCTTCATAATGAGCATTTTTGGGCTGATGAGAATCCTCACTTATCAATAGAGCGTGGTTACCAAAATAAGTTTTCTGTCAACGTGTGGGCTGGTATTGTGGCGGACTACTTAATTGGACCACATTTTTTTCCACAAAGACTCAATGGTGAAGTTTACTTGGATTTTCTAAGAAACCACTCACCTATTTTGTTGGAAGATGTACCACTCGGATTGAGAAATTCAATGTGGCTGCTTGAAGATGGCGCGCCACCGCATTATAGTTTAGCGGTTAGGCAATTCCTAAATGATACTTTTCCTGGAAGGTGGATAGGGCGCGGTGGTTTTGTACAGTGGGATTCTAGATCCCCTGACTTAAACCGAATGGATTTCTTTTTTTGGGGCTACCTGAAAACGCTTGTATACAGGACACCTGTGAATAGCGTCGAAGAGCTGAGAGGAAGAATTGTTGCCAATTGTGAGGTAATAAGGCAAAAGGAAGGAATATTCCATAGAGTTCGTCGGAATTTTTTAGGAAGACTTAATTTATGCATTGAAGAAGAAGGACGTCATTTTGAACATTTGATTTGAATGTTTAATTTTTTGTTTGTTAACCTTATGATTTTATTAATAAACCATTGTTTCTTTGTTGAGTACGCTACTTTACTTTAGTATTTATCACTGACCACCACCTGGGTGACAACAAATTTTCAAAAAATTACTAACTGTCAAAACTAATTCTCCCCAAACTTGTTTCTACGGCAACCATAGCGTTTTCAAAGGATGCTATGTTTAATGTTGAAAATAAATTAAAATGATTTCGTATTCATCATATGCAAGCAATGTTATTTTAGCGTTTTACTCGAAAACGGTAAGATTTATCGAAATAAAAGTAGTATACCTTTTTCATGTCAGAAGTTTAGTAGAATGAAAATATTCAGTCAAAAGTCGTATACAGTGTAACACAAAAAAGTTGGGACCATTTAAATGAAAGTATAGGCTCGTATGTGACGCCCTCTACAAAATGCGAAAATGCGGTAGGCAAATTTGTTTTCCTCGTCCTGATAAAGCCCCCAATACGAGATTTCGTCGAAATATTATGAGCGTGGCAAAACTTAGAGCAAGAAAACTGTAAATAAAATCTAACCTTGACACCCTGTAACTACGTTAATAATCAATTTTCGAAAAAATTTATATGAAGAGGTACCATTTATTTTCGGTCTAGAATTCTCCCCTGAATTTTTTGCTCATCATTTCCGGACACCCTGTATATATATATATATATATATATATATATATATATATAACACAACTCCAGTGAATTTTACTAATGAAATGACACGAACCATTGAGCAAACAGTCAATTGACTTTAAAAAATTAAACATTTTCAGCACGTGCCAATCCGGACTAAGTCCAGACATGTACGAAACTATTGTCTAAATTTAGTACAAACAGGAACAATCTCGAAACCAAAATTAGAGGATGATTACGTGCTTCATTTCGAACGAAACGAGGCAACACATTTCGCACCCATCACTAGCAAAAGGCAACAATCAACAGCTTCCTAACCCGGAATATACACACTTTTTCGAAGTAACAGAAGCCACCGTTCACTGACACGCAACATCCGCTACGAGATCACTCTGCAACATATCCGTTTTACTGATGTATATTCCACCGCTATAACGTATAACAGCTGCAAGACATGAACATTCATCACTGTTTCACGGCGTAGCTTGACATAGCCGCAGAATGATGTATGTCTGCATGCGATTGTGTGATCTGCATCATGCACAGTTGTTCGAGTCGCCGTGATTCGCAGAAATAAATGTCGTTCTTTGATCCTGAAGCAAAGGCACTAGGTAGCCATTCAAAAATTTGAATGCTAACATGTTTCAAACGGATATATGTAACATTGTTAAATTATCACGTAGTAACGACGGGTTCCATGAACTATATATATATATATATATATATATATATATATATATATATATATATATATATATATATATATATATATATATATATATATATATATATATATATATATATCAGTGGCGGCTCGTGAGGTTTTGGTTTGAGGAGGCTACAAGAGGTGTTAAAAAATACACCATAGGCGAAAATTTTTAGGATATCAAGGTCAACCGCCTTATAATTTAGAATCAAAGTAAAACAAGCACCCTAAGCTATTAATTTGTTTGGAAAAATTTTTTTCACTTTCGAGAGTATACCTTGAGACCTACAACTCCTATTTACAATATTCACAAAAACTCTTCTCAGCCAATTAATCAATTCATCTATTCATCATATTTTTTTTCTATCACAAAATAGGTACCTACCTACCTACTTAACGAATTTGTTACTTATTCGAGGAATTAATCAATTGTTGCCCAGCAAGAACCAAGGTGAGAGTTTTTTCTTGCCAAAAATAAAATAGGACCCTCCCAAAAATAGATTGAAATAAAATTCTTGTCATAAAAGAAAAAAAAAATAAAAATAAAATAAAATAATAAAATATACATTTAGACCTAAAAAAAAAATTTAAATAAATTCTTTAGCATAGACATCTATTTTTTATAATTCCTGCATAGATGCCAATGCCAAGGCAGAAGCCTTAAATAAAAAATAATGTTTACTTAAAATCAAACAAAAATAAATTCTTTTAAGATTTTTACAAGGAACAACGAATTGTTTGGTATAATACTAAGTAATAAAGTATCTAGTACCACAAACAAAACCTGTGAAAAATAAAATGTGCAAAATATGTGTGGGACAGCAAATAAAAAGTTATATATTTTTGAAGATTAGCCGGATTCTGCGATCTTTAACGTTTCGCCAAAAGTTTTACCAATTCCTTTTCAATAGACAACAAACTAATATTTTTCAAAAGATCCTGGCTCATTGAATTTCGTGAATAAGTTTTAATTCTCATAAGAGTGGAAAACGAGTGCTCTACGGAAGCCGATGTCACCGGGATAGAAACAATTAGACAAAAGAGTTTATAAACTTGGGGTAAATCTTGATTCAAATCATTATCAAAAAGGTATTTAATAGTCATCACATGATTTTCATTTTGCCCCAAAATTTCATTGTCACTATAAACAACGCACAGTTCACTTGTTAGGGCCACCTTATCAAAAAAAGTGTATTTTTGACATCAATTTTCCAAAAGGTTATCTGGAAAATTAGCCGAAAATCCGGTAAACAAATTTTTATTGAGTAATTCGAAGAAATGCAGTTCTTTCAAACCAGAGAACCTTATTTCTATTTGACCCCTAATAGTATCCAAAATTTCATAAAATATTTGCTTATAGTGAAGCTCCATATCTGCGAAACTGAATTTCTTTCGTTTTGGGCTAAATTGAGTCGTATCGTCAGTCGTTTGAAATACAGAAAATAGTTTTTTGAAATAAACTTCTGCACGAAATTCTGAAATTTTCTCCAAAATAAACTTTATCGACAACTGCGATTTACAGCTAATGTCAGTTGTCTCATCTACTTGCCAGGAAAAAAAATTAACATTTTTTAGTTCATTTTCGATAAAAGTTTTCAAAACATAGGTAGCAGAGTTTATAATTTCGTTTTGAGTTGTTTCTGAGGTTCCGGAGAAAACTGTAGCGTTGTTAATGAAATTATACAGCTTTTCGTCATATTTGCAAAATAGATCAAGAAGTTCCTTAAAATTTCCCTTATTGCTAGATTCGTCTGTTTCATCTTGTCCCCTAATCGCTATATCTTGGCGACATAAAAATAATATAATGTCGACCAGTTTCTCCAATATTTCTCTGTTTTCCTTAACTTTTTCGTTGTATTTTTCTAACTCTTGAACACGTGCTGTATCAATAACATTAATAAAGTATTTTTTTCCAAACATTTTAAATTTGATCCGCGACACGACATGTTCCTGGGATTTTTCGTGCCTTTCCAAAGAACGTGATAAATTTTTTAAATCGTCAAATCCTAAGCGGCGTCAAACAGAGACATTTTCACTAGTAAAAAGTAAACACTGCCAACAAAATAATTTATTTTTTACCTGTGATCCGGTTAGGCAAGGATGTCTCTCATAATTCTTTGTATTAAAACCGCGGTTCTGTTTTCTGTTACGCTGCACCAAATTCTTCAATTCAGGGGTAGGTCTCACTGTTTTTATCAAAACTTTATCCTCATAACTTAGAGCACTAAAGTTATGGGATAACAAATATTCCACTAAGTCACCATTGAAATTTTTGAAATTGACTTCAGTAATCAAACTCATTTTAACACAATACGCGAGCTGTTTCCGGCGGCCATTAGCGAATTTCGATCACATTACGATTTCCAACGAAATTCACTCGATGTCACGGGAAATTCTAGTTGTGATTGGTCGACATTGTATAAGACTGGAGACGACTGGGTCGCGATCGGTGTGGCCATTTACATGTGTTTTGCTTTACTATTGCAATGAAGTATTCATCGGAGTATTTGCACCATTGTTTGCTTTTCTGTGGCAGGCATAATGAACGTTGAGAATATACCTTTCTAAGCTTTCCGCAGCGTTGCCACAAATCTTGAAATGAATGAAATGCAGTAAATGTAAATACCTTCTATCTTAATTAATAAATTATATTATATAATGTAGGTTGAAAGGAATGTAGGTGGATAAAATAATATGATTTTGATTAATATGAATATGCTGAATGCTGACTATTCAATATAATATATATATATTAGTGATACACGGAATATTTTTGAGGAGGCTTAGCCTCCTTAGCCTCCTTTGACTAGCCGCCCCTGATATATATATATATATATAGATATATAAATAAATATATATATATATATATATATAAAATTATATATATAAATATATAAATATATAAATATATATATATATATATATATATATATATATATTTATATATAATCTTTTGATAATTATTAGCAATAACAGGCAGGTTGAATCTAAAAAAACTCGATTTTATTAAAAAATTGACGTTTCGCCACGACATTTGTGGCTTTATCAAAACTTTTGAAAAAATTGAAATTTCTTTGACATTTATTGATTTGAAAAAATTCGAATAGAAAAAGACTACTATGTCTCACTAAAAATTTTTTCGGCTGTGGCCGTTCTTTGTTATTTATTACGTGCTATTCAGTTCAATATTAACATACAAATCTGTTATTATTAGATGGTAAGGGAAACCACAGAAACCTTTACCCACGTATTGTTCGAAATAGGTTCAAATTATTTTGATTTTGAAGAGTCAAAGAATAGGGTACTATTTATCTTGTTTTCAAAAATTTCTCATTGCGGCTGTGGCCGTCTTTAGTTATTAATTACGTGCTATTTAGTCCAATATCAACAGACAGGTCCGTTGATATTAGATGGGAAGGAAACCACAGAAACCTTCACCCACGTAATGTACAAAATAGGTTTAAAATATTTGATTGTTGTCTTCAAATAATTCTATTCGAATTTTTTCAAATCAATAAATGTCAAAGAAATTTCAATATTTTCAAAAGTTTTGATAAAGCCACGAATGTCGTGGCGAAACGTCAACTTTTTAATAAAATCGAGTTTTTTGAGATTCAACAAGCCTGTTATTGCTAATAATTATCCAAAGATTAGAAAATAGTTCACAGGCAACAACAATTCGAATGAATATATATATATATATATATATATATATATATATATATATATATATATATATATATATATATATATATATATATATATATATATATATATATATATATATATATATATATATATATATATATATATATATATATATATATATATATTATATATATATATAACTTTTTGATAATTATTAGCAATAACAGGCTGGTTGAATCTTAAAAAACTCGATTTAATTAATAAATTGACGTTTCACTATGACATTCATAGTTATTCAAAATTTTTGAACAAAATTGAAAATTCTTTGACATTTATTGACTTGATAAAATTGAATATTGATCTGTCTTGTTAAAAATTCTTTCAGTCTAATATTAACATTCAAAATTGTTTCATTAGAAGGCAAGGGAAACTACAGAAACTTTTACCTATGTAATGTTTGAAAATAATAATAATAGGGTACTATTTATTTAACAGAAAGAAATTAGTCACGGGAAAATATTAAAAAAGTAGAGCAGAATTATCGGTATAGAACGTTTATATGGAAGCAGCCGTTGACACGTGTTTCGGACTCTTTGGTCCTCATCAGAACGGCGTAGCTAAGTATTGGATTGAAAATTTGGAGATGAAAATAGTTTAATAAATAAAATCCTCTGTTATGGAAGAAAATCACTTATTTGTGGTTTATTGTTTGAACTCTCCGGTATGGGAGATTTGGTCAAACTTTGCCACGGAGGCGATTAATTCCATCCGAGAGATCTTAGAAAGAGTAAATTGATATTAAAAAAGAAAATTAGTTTTGGGAAAATATTAAACAAGTAAAGCAAAAATTATCGGTATATATATTATATATATATATATATATATATATATATATATATATATATATATATATATATATATATATATATATATATATATATAATATTTGCAGGTGCTTCTGAGCTTGTCATCGGAGATGTTTAATTGTTACTTTGATTCATATTGGAATTTTTTTGACATTTATTGATTTGAAAAAACCTGAATAGACAATGACGACTTTATTTATTATGTGCTAATCAGTCCAATATAAACATTCAAAATTGTTATCATCAGAAGGTAAGGGAAACTACAGAAACTTTACCCACGTAATGTTCGAAAAAAATAATAATAGGTTACTATTTATCTAACAACAAAGAAATTAGTCGCGGGAAAATATTGAAAAAGTAGAGCAGAATTATCGGTATAGAACGCTTATATGGAAGCAGCCGATGACACGTGTTTCGGACTCTTGCCAACTTGAAATTGACCACTTCGCTAGTATGGTTCAAGAGAAAACTGAAAGCAATCCTCCAAGAAAATCGATAAAGAATGAGAATATTAAATAGTGTATTTTATGTAAATATTTATTTTTTTTGTAGTAGCCTTAGTGCTAATTAAACTCTTACTTACTTACTTACTTACTTACTTACTTACTTACTTACTTACTTACTTACTTACTTACTTACTTACTTACTTACTTACTTACTTACTTACTTACTTACTTACTTACTTACTTACTTACTTACTTACTTACTTACTTACTTACTTACTTACTTACTTACTTACTTACTTACTAAGTAAACCCTTCTACTCTCCTTAATCTGTTCAATTTACCTACTAATAACTCTGAATGTAGTTATTGATATTTAGTTTCTCTAGGCACCCCTCTGTTATATTCAATTTTCATATAAATAGATTGTTTTGTAATACCATAGTTTAGTACGAGATGAAGTCAATGTTATGACGAAACGCGTTTACTCAATAGATTTTCATTTCAAATTGTGTAAAGTTAGTTTTTTATTTCTTTCTAAAGTTATAAATATTAATTTTCACCAAGTAAATGGCAATTCAATTCAATTATGAAAAACGCTGCGTTGATTTGAAGGAATATATTTTCTTCCAAAATTACGAAACGAAATAGTAAACGACATAAGGTAGTAAACAAAAAAACTAGGAAAAAAGGGTATTTTTCGAACACACTGAAATGTATTATTTGCCACAATTTTTCCTCCATTTCAGTTTATCGCGTACGATATACTACACTGCATCGACGTCTGCCCATTTTCCTCCGGTAAATCTGAAGCATTTCCTTGTTCCAGATCAAGTACCTTGTACGTGATATTCCCTATAATGGAACAAATGTGTGCCAGAAGAACAAGAACCCGCTTCTTTATAGTTTTCCGCTACAGACGGGTTTCTGGCAATTCGTCAACTCGAAAACAGGATTGATTGGTTTTCCAAATGCCCTCATTTCGTTTACTACCTATCATTTAGCCGAAAAGACGTCAGTTGTGTCAGATATTTGAATAGGAAATAGTTTTCTCTCAATTGAGCCATTAAGCAGTTCAAAATAGTCTAGATAAGCGGTTGTCAAACTTTAAGAAAATCAAATGAACTATAGTACCACCAGCATTTGAAATAAAAATGTTAACTTTTTATTCATATTTTTATTCAACAGGAATATATTCTTGAAATAAAATATAGTTAAAAGTTTACATAAAAAAAACGTCAAAACAGTAAAAATAAAATATTCAATTCTTGCGCTTGTTTTGCTGATAAAATTTTGTCTATTTCTGGTTCTTTGTCAGTTAATTTTAATCTTAAATTTAGAATTTTGGGTTGATTGGGCCGATACTTGGTGTAAATTAATAAACATATTAAAACAATGGTTAAAAATAACAATTTACACTTTTATTATAAGAAATAACGCATGACGCACGTTTCGGTGGAACTTCACCTTCTTCAGATGCTAATGGCAAACTAACTATGATTTTCTGTTATATCGAAAACAAGAAATGACAAATTATGTAGAAGGGGTAAATACAAAGATGGTTACAAATAATTATTAGAAAAGGAAAAACCAATTCTGAACTGCTAGTCAGGTAGTTCGGTAATTTTGAAAAGATTAAGAAGGGGGCTTGAAGTATGATCGATTTGGCTATTCAATAGGAGACCGGAATGCTTGTATTTATTTATCTGTAATGATTCTAAAAAATTAAGTTTAATTCCTTTACTTTCAGTATTTAATATTTTAAAATCGAAATTGAATGTGTGATTTTCTTGGATTAAATGGTTTGCATAATGTGAATCCGACTTCTGATTAACAAAGCTACGTTTGTGTTCTGAAATTCTAGTTTGAAAACTTCTGAAAGTTCTACCAATGTAAAACTTATCACAATCGCCACAATTAATTTTATAAACTCCCGATTTATTATCTTTATGAACTTTGGATTTATTATTTTTTATATGGTTTCCTAAATTATTACCGGTACGATAAGCAATGTTAATATTGTGCTTAGATAAGAGAGATTTAAGTTTTTTACTTGAATTTCCGATGAAAGTGAGGCTGTTGTATTTGATATTATTTTTAGTAAGGGGGTACACCTGGTTAATCGTATATTTCAAAAATACGATTAACCAGGTGTACCCCCTTACTAAAAATAATATCAAATACAACAGCCTCACTTTCATCGGAAATTCAAGTAAAAAACTTAAATCTCTCTTATCTAAGCACAATATTAACATTGCTTATCGTACCGGTAATAATTTAGGAAATCATATAAAAAATAATAAATCCAAAGTTCATAAAGATAATAAATCGGGAGTTTATAAAATTAATTGTGGCGATTGTGATAAGTTTTACATTGGTAGAACTTTCAGAAGTTTTCAAACTAGAATTTCAGAACACAAACGTAGCTTTGTTAATCAGAAGTCGGATTCACATTATGCAAACCATTTAATCCAAGAAAATCACACATTCAATTTCGATTTTAAAATATTAAATACTGAAAGTAAAGGAATTAAACTTAATTTTTTAGAATCATTACAGATAAATAAATACAAGCATTCCGGTCTCCTATTGAATAGCCAAATCGATCATACTTCAAGCCCCCTTCTTAATCTTTTCAAAATTACCGAACTACCTGACTAGCAGTTCAGAATTGGTTTTTCCTTTTCTAATAATTATTTGTAACCATCTTTGTATTTACCCCTTCTACATAATTTGTCATTTCTTGTTTTCGATATAACAGAAAATCATAGTTAGTTTGCCATTAGCATCTGAAGAAGGTGAAGTTCCACCGAAACGTGCGTCATGCGTTATTTCTTATAATAAAAGTGTAAATTGTTATTTTTAACCATTGTTTTAATATCTTAAATTTGGTTTAATTTTTAATTTTGTTATCCTGAATATTTCTTTCGCAGTAGTTATCCCAGAAAGAGGTTCGTAAAATAAAATATCCTCACTTATCCTTCCGCCTGGAATCGAATATACACTAACAATTGAGCAAAGTTCGTTAAGTCTGTACATTCATCTAATTGTAGTGCAAAATAGGGACTTAGGTTTACCATATAAATAAGAAACTGTTTTATATTTTATCTACCGTTCCATTTGATAAATGAATATCATTAAGTTAACTAGCTGTTTTTCCATCAAATAATGTTAGAACAATATCTTTAGCAGATGGTAATATTCAATTCTCCAGTTACGTTACGTAACCTCAGTACTTTTTATACGTGATTTTAGTTCAACTAATTTCGCCTTAAGAAAGTCAATCGATTTATTTTTCATATCGACATGCTTGGATTCAAAATATCTCTTAAGTAGAGATAGTTTCATACTTTGATTCTAGAATAATTTGCAACAAATAACGCACTGACGTTGCGGGAGTATTTTTCCCATGCGTTTTGGACCTCCTAGACCACGATTTTCGGAGAATTTTTCATGTCTGATATATACAGGATGTTCCTAAATTGAACGTACAAACGAAAAGGGGAGATTCCTCAAGTAAGTTTGAGAAAAAAAATTCTTGTAAACATGGGGTCGCAAACGTTTCGTTTTCGAGATACAGAGTGTTGAAGTTTGAATTTTTTTCAAATCTTTTTCTCATATTATCTACACTTTATAAGATATTCAACTGAAATTTGGCATAGATATTACATTTGAGAGTTCTCACCTCGTGACATGGCAATTTTGATAGCAGATCTACACGGTGATATTTTCTGGAGCACTGTCACCTGTTTTCCTCAAAAACTTTTTTTTGGTGAGCAACTGTTAATTTAAAAAAATGTAAAAAGAAGCTTTGTTATTATAGTAAACTTTTCGGTCTACTGTAGTTTTGTCGTATCTGCTACCGATTTCGAGAATAAAAATTTTGAACTATTCTCTCGAAATCCTCGGAAAAATCCAAATTATCATAAAATTGAGTAAGTGAGCTGTGGTCTTGTAGAAATACATTTTTTGTAATGATTACACGAGTTTATCAAATCTTTATGAATCATCGCAACAGATCAGGAAATTTCATTAAAAACTAATAATGAATTCATTCACCACAGCTTACAAACTGGCCTCCTTATCATAATTTGGATTTTTCCGAGGATTTTGAGAGAGTCGTTCAACATATTTTTTCTCGAAATCAGTAGCAGATACGACAAAACTACAAGAGAACGAAAAGTTTATTAAAATAACAAAGCTTCTTTTTACATTTTTTTCAAATTAAGAGTTGCACACCAAAAAAATTCTTGAGGAAAACAGGTGACAGTGTTCCAGGAAAAATATCACCCTGTAGATCTGCTATCGAAATTGCCATGTCACGTGGTGAGAACTCTCAAATGTAATATCTATGCCAAATTTCAGTTGAATATCTTGTAAAGTGTAGATACTATGAGAAAAAAACTTGAAAAAATTTCTAACTTCAACACTCTGTATCTCGAAAACGAAACGTTTGCGACTCCATGTTAATAGAAATTTTTTTTCTTAAACTTACTCATGGAATCTCCCTTTTCGTTTGTACGTTCAATTTTGGAACAGCCTGTATATATATATATATATATATATATATATATATATATATATATATATATATATATATATATATATATATATATATATATATATATATATATATATATATATATATATATATATATATATATATATATATATGTTTGTTTTTTTTTCCCGGTACATAATGACATCTCCAGTGGTTCCCCTTGAGTCAAAAGAGCTGAAATTTGGTACCGCTGATTGTTTCCATTGCAGGACAGAAGTATCAAAATTTGGGTAAATTTCTGCAATCGTCGTCCTTTTTAACTAGATGTTTATGAAAGTTTGCTGACAATTTTTTTCTTATTAGCGTACATTGTTTTTACCAGGAACCCCCTCCATTTTTTTAATTTGATTGGGACAATGTATATTTTTGCAGATTTTAATAATTCTTATTTTTTCGAATTAGTACATACTATGTTTAATGCAAATACTCTGTAAAAACGATAGACAATTGCCCTTTAACCTCACCCTTTCTCCTTCTTAGTTTTCACGCTCAAGCGTATGGATATGAGCAACAAGATATTTTTTTATTGAAAGAAATGAACGTGAACTGTTTATTAGGTATTCATTGATACACGGTCAAGTTAAATGTAATTTAAGGAAATTTAATATAGGACATACAAATTATTGACCCCCTAAATCGATTTGAAGGAGCTGAAGAGATACACAAGGATTGAAGACCTACAAAATCGCATGGAATTTATACAGCAGAGGCGATGAGAATAAAACATCTAAAAGAATCTGACTAACCTCAAGAATTAGAAATATTTCTTGTATATTTTGAAAATACTCGACATGAAAGTATTGCTATTAACAGCTCACCTAATAATTTTTAATCTTGCGACAACTGGAACATATAAGAACCCCATTCGGAATAAAAAGCTGTGTGTATTTTGCAGGAAGATCCCCGTAAAATTGGTATATCAACGTCAGAGAAGCGTGCAGTATAAGAAGAAAATAGCAGAGAAGAAATCAAAAGCTTCCAAAGGTGAACGTTCAAAAGAATTTCAAGACGAAGAAGTAAATGAAATTTGTTAGACAAATTACGTGCTCATCATCCGCATTTTCTGCTAATTTAAAAAAGTATGAATTCAATTTAATGGTTAATGTAATCAACGAAAGAATCACGAATTCTTTCTGAATTCAATCATCTTAATTCTCAAGATGTTTCCATTCTGAATCTGAAGGAAAATTTGAGTTTAAATGCAAAATAAACTGACGATACTTGAGATATGATAATAGGAAAATATACAGATATATAAATACATTCATCGGATCAGTTTCAGACTTCAGAAATGTGATTACGCAAGAAATTATGGTTTCAAAAACCACGCGAAAATATTTTATTATACTGATTATTTTTTGACGTTCCTTAAAACCAATGAAATGCTTCTTTATTTGTCACAATAGTAAGTTTTAACCAATGATGTCATTATTATAGTGGGAATAAATCTTTTGTGATTATTCTCGGGAATAATCACTTTAGCTTTTATTTGCTTAGCAAGTGTCAGATAGTTGTCAAAATAATTACCTAATTGTGTCAACGCGATATATAAAATGGATGAAAATCATCGGTTTAGTACCTTTTCTGATGCAGAAATAACAAAAAATATTTTGAATCAAAAAATAATCTAGTCAAATATAACTCACGAATTCGATAAATTATAGAAAATAATTTGACAGATTTTGTTCAAACTTGTTGCCATTTGGAAAGAGCCACTCGAGCCCTCCTGGCAACAAGTTTTGAAAAAATTTGTCAAATTATTTTCAATTTATTCTCACTCTCTTGTTATATTATCCCTGAAAAATGAATGAGCGCCTTAATATCAAGCCGTGGAGAAAATGATGAAATAAATAAATTCACTAACTGAATTGCCGCAAATTTTCTGAAACTAGGCAAAAATAATAAATATCTACAAAAGACTATATATATATATATATATATATATATATATATATATATATATATATATATATATATATATATATATATATATATATATATATATATATATATATGTCGCAGTCTTATTGTAAAATCAGTCATATTATAATACGTCTAGGCTTTTTCAATACGACTAGGCATATTGCAATATGACCGAAATAATCGAGGATCTCATAATTCTACTGATAATTTAGGGCGTATTATAATACGCCTG
Organism: Cynegetis impunctata; assembly: GCA_030704885.1. NCBI lineage: Eukaryota > Metazoa > Arthropoda > Insecta > Coleoptera > Coccinellidae > Cynegetis > Cynegetis impunctata. The sequence continues at coordinate 282,772 of JARQZK010001462.1, read as the reverse complement.
TTGGTTATTAGGCCTATTGTTCAAAAGAATCTGTACGCGATTGTTTTCAGGATTTGACTGTTTAATATACGTCGTATTATAATACGACTGGTAATGTGCCAGGCAAATTATGGATATCGCTTATAGGATAAAAAAACAAATGGACTTGGATTACTTATTTATACATGGTTCACTTTTATGGCATTTGCTTGTGCATTTCATATGGGATTTGAAACATAAACATTTATTATTATGACACTGTGACTTACTTGGTTTGAAAGACCACTTTTTGA
>JARQZK010001462.1:260000-277500 GCA_030704885.1 Cynegetis impunctata | reverse complement strand
GGCTTCCAGGAAGTTCATTTTCACACGTTTTTCACAGTAATGAAGAAGTTTTGGTTTAAAAGAGGATGAGATGTTATGTCCTTTCGACTCTAGCATGGACTGTGAAGAATGTAAGTCATCATTTATATGCCAGACCGGAAGATGTTTTGAAACTAGGCTAAAAGAACAACTAAAAAACGGACAGTCAGCATTTAGGTAACATTTAGAGTCGAAAGGACATAACATATCATCTTCTTTTCAACCAAAAATTCTTCATTACTGTGAAACAGGTATGAAAATGAACTTCCTGGAAGCCATGGAAATAAACAAACTCCAAAAATATCATAATTACATTCTTCTCAATGACCAGTTGGACCTAAACCACTCCCCACTGTTAAATCTCTGATAATTTGGAGAACCCATCGATTCTATTTTACCACCCCCAGGTACTACATTACCGCAAGTTGAATACTATACTTTATCTACGACTATAACAATAAATACTAAGATACAAATACAAATTCACAATAATTAGGTAGTATTAACTTAATTTGAAAACGTCAGAGTTATTCGAGTGACATTAGCAGATGAGTGACGGTCGATCTTACTTAGGATCTTAGTAGAGTATCTAGTGAGTTATAGCAGTGAGTTATTATTACTCACGCTGTTTGGTAATAGATACTATTAATTGCTAAAACGCAGTTGAATAATGAATATATTATTCAATAGGAGTAGATAAAAGTTTTTTTTTTATCCCGAGGGACCTACAGTTTAACGCCCGTTCCGAAAGGCCAATGGGCTTGTAAACAATGTACATTACCCAGCAATTAATCTCATAATTAGAAACACTAAATTCAGGACATACACAACACCCAAGAGCAAGGTGGGACTCGAACCTACATCCTCGGCTTACAAGCGGTGCACCTTACCGCTGGTCTACCGAGGCCTCTAGATAAAAGTTATTTTCAGTTTGTGATTTTTAGACAAGTTTTTTTTTACTTATTATTTTTTTTTCATTTATATATATATATATATATATATATATATATCAAATCATGAAAAATAGTTGATCATGGTCAATTCAACATAAACTTCAAGCGAACAAGGTAAAATCGCCCTCCAGCAAGGATATTGGACCAACAATGCACATACGCCATAGATGCAGAGAAGACATTTCATGTCAGGAAGTCTGTATTATCGCGGCGGGATTTTGCATTTTTGATCCACGCGGGGAATAATTCCGTTGAAAAATTCCTTTGAAATTGCTCTTGTTTTCTCAGATATTGGAACAGCCTCTCAATGAATATTTTAATACCTTGAAAAAACATTTCAGCTCTGAATAAAAACATTCTAATTTTCAGTTAATTAATATTTCGGTCATTAATATCCTTATTAAGGAAGCAGTTGTTCCTTTCTTAAATGTGTACCAGTATTTCTGTTTGTAGTAACAAGGGTTTTATGAATTTAAAACAAGGGTATTCCATAAGTATATAGAATTGTTTTAGCAATATTTAACATGAAGCCCAGAATGAGTTGTAGCTTTCATGTTATTTATGATTGAAATGCAAATATCTTGAGTAAATATATGTATAATTTACCGTAACTCCCACAGTCGTGGGGCAAAAACGCTTGCTCAGTTTTACGAAACAACTGTTGCGTTGAAACACAGAAAGAATTCAAAATACGTGTATGTATTCGGTACATGAAGCCTAAAAATTTGGATAAATACGCGTAGATCAAGTAAAGAGCATTGTAGCATATGAGTTTTAGTATGAACACAAACGTAGAAATGAAATTCAGTAGAATAACTTATTCAATTCGTTGAAATATTAACCAGTCGAAATAGTTTATTGTTTTATTTGGGGTAAAAGTGATACTTTTTGTGGCGACACTAAATGTTTAGTCGAGCCACAAAAAGTGCTTTTTCCCGAATAAAACATGCGATTTTTTCCGCAAACGGTTTTCAAACCATAGAATCAAGATGATATTTTTAAAGAGGATGAGATGTGAAGAAACGTGAAACTAGATTGCTTTGCTTACTCGTTTTGTAGATGTCAATTTTTATAGGACTGTGCGTTTTTGGTTAGTACCCGAGTATTGAGAAATATATTAAAACAATGGTTAAAAATAACAATTTACACATTTATTATAAAAAATAACGCATACGCACGTTTCGGTGGAACTTCACCTTCTTCAGATGCTAATGGCAAACTGCCACATGCGTCATGCGTTATTTTTTATAATAAATGTGTAAATTGTTATTTTTAACCATTATTTTAATATGTTTATTAATTTACACCAAGTATCGGCCCAATCAATCCAAAATATTAAGAAATGACTTGTATTAAAATATATCAAATTTTTCTTACAGATTACATTATGTCGGATTCGGAACCCAACTGTACGCCGCCCGACGTTCTTGATATTGACGTCAGAGTACAAAAAAGTGTACTTTTTTGTACACTCACGGACGGACATAAATTTAAAAACAAAAGAACTTCTGTGGAATCAAACTTCAACATTGAGAACTGAGGTTGAAGAAGTCGTCATTTTTTGACGTTTGCGGATAAAATATATTTTTCCTTTAAGAGTATTCATGAAAGCAATCACTACTTTCGCATATGAAGTGAAAGGTGCGCATGATACGTTGCGCAAAAGAAAGTAACATTTCACTTTTAGTTACTGGCATTTTATTCATCGCTGTAGTCTTCATTAAGTAGTTCATGACTCCAGTATGATTTGCACGCAACTCAAACAAGAAAGGCACTTGGAAAATCATCGCAGGTGAAAACCTAAGGTAGCTACTTCGGTTTTGCTTGATGTCGCATGTCACCAATAATGCCCATTTGGATGAAGTAATTGGGGAATTTTGTTTTTGCAGTTTACTCTTTGAGATTTGATTCTCATTTTTAGCCCGCGGTATGAAAATTTTACGAGGAGTAAAATCTAGCGTTAGCTTAAAGTGGAATGTTACGTTCCTTTGCGCAAGGTACTATGCGCATCTTTCACTTCGAGATTATTAGAACACCGCCGCATGTATTAGAGTATACCGACAACAGTTGATGAATGTTTAAATATTTATGTCTAGCGATACTTATACTTGTGCACAATAATAAAAATAATTAAGTGATTGACGTTAATAAAATGTTGAAATATGTAAAAAAACTGATTCAAATGATAATGAATAGCGAAGAAGAAGAATCTGAAAAACACGTGGATGCGGTTTATTTTATTTTTATTTTTTGTTTTGTTTTACGTCCGCGTGAGAGAAAAAATCTTTTATAGACTACCCTGAGAGTATCCCGCACGCATTCTCAGGGATGTGTGAGACTCCGGATGTTGCTGGTTACTCACCAAAAAACGTCTAAAACATTCCTTGGAGTAGTTCTTCATCCTGCCCTTACAGCGTCCCTTAAGAGATAAGCTGCAAGCGGCCTCTATAGTTCATGGGACCTGAACCTGAATCGAAATGGCCCGAGCAACACTGTCTTCTGCATTCTGCGCGTCAATATATCGGCCAGAGATCTGCATGCCGGAGTAATCTTCAATTCGGACACACAGTTAGCTCTCATTCCGCCTAGACAACCTATGATTAGTACGACCATCCTAACTTTATGTCCTGGGTATAGTGTCCTTAGCTCGAACATAAAATCTCTGTATTTTCCCCTTTTGTGTTCTTCTTTCATCACCACATTATTTTCGGCAAGGGACGAAAACTCGACAACAAACAATTCTCTGAGCTCTTTGTCCAGCAGGACTATATCTGGCTTTATTGCGTGGATCTGCCGAATTGTTGGAAAATCATAGTTCCAGTATATTCGAGCTCTATCGTTTTTTTTTTGTTTACGTCCGCGTGAGAGAAAAATCTTTTATACAGTACCCTGAGAGTATACCGCGCGCATTCTCAGGGTGTGTGAGACTCCGGATGTTGCTGGTTACTCACTAAAAAACCTCTCACAGATTCCTTGGAGTAGTTCTTCATCCTGCCCTTACAGCGTCCCTTAACATATATTATTATTATTATTAATTGAACTAACGAACAGCTGTCTGTTATCGCGGTCGGACTACTATCTGGATAACAACCCAGAGCGCCCTACTCAAAAGATATTAGGAAGCGCACTCTTGTGAGTTTATCCAGAGTTTTTGAAATCGCTTTGTTAGTGTGCTTTGGAATCACATACGCCACAGTTGCGAAGTAGATATTAGTTATTTATGTACCAAGTGCGTTATATAGATCCTTACGCCCGGAGGGAAACATTCGGCCCGAGGGCATCTGGCCCGAGGGATGAATGTTTCATTGCTCCTATCAATTTTCCTTCTCATAGTAGGCATGTCATTTGTTGATATTTTGACGTTTGTGAATATTTTTGTCATAATATTTAGTGAATGTCATGCTGCTTTCTTCGTGTAGCCTTATAGAAATAATGGAAATGAAAATGAATTTATCCAAGAATATCATAGAAAATGCACCCAAAGCTGCGAATAATTAATTGCCGGAGAAATCCAGAGTCGTATACGACAAGGATTATGAAGTATTTAATCAATGAAATTTGCTTCATTTCGCTTAATGCAATAAGCGGGCGTTTTGATCCATTATGCCCGCAAATGCGAGCGTAATGGCCCCTAGGGCATAATGAGTGTGTTTATAGCAACCGTATCCACGGTAAAATAAACATATAATATACAAGTGAAAAATAAAAAACTACTGAACTCCCATGTCATCGATTCAAAGTTGATACGGGAGTGCCAACGAGAATTCAATGAAACAGAAAAGAATAACAAGGTCTCTTCAGTCTGAGTTCCCAGTCACTCGGGAATCAAAGGAAATGAAGAGGTCGATTTACTCGCCAGAAAGGAAGCACGAATGGCATTTACTGGCCCAGAACGTTTCTGTGGTATAGGAAAATCCATCTATAAGAGAAAGTTTCGGGAGAAGGATGAAACCGAAAGACAAACACTCTGGAGTAATCCTCCAGGAATGGATGACTCCAAAAAGCTCCTTCGGAACTTTAAAACTGCAAGATCCAAAGGATATCTGGATATCAGTAACAATAAATTACATCTCCTCACTGGCTTCCTTGCAGGACACTGTCGCCTTAGGGAGCATCTGGTGATAATAGGTTTTTCAGAAAATGACGAATGTAGATTCTGATTGGAGGAGGAAGAAACTCCTGCTCACCTGGCTACAGAATGCCTCGCCATTGCAAGCCAACGAGAGCAATCCTTTGGTCAAGAAATTTGTAGGAGTGAGGACATAAACTCCTTGAAGCCTTCCCAGATATTGGAGTTTATCGATACTATGGAACTAGATGGTGTAGTGTAGAAACCAGCTCTGAGGGGGGGTACAATAGACCTCAAGGTCGCAGTGCAACATAGTCCCAAATTAAATAAATAAAAAAGAAATGTTGATATTATAACCCAAGTTTGTAGAGAGAAATACTACAAACTGGAATCAATGGGTTATATCGTCAGTTGGCTCTTCTCAAAATTCATGTATGGCAGTACCTCACGAAAGCACCTTCGGACCCCGTTCGGAATTATTTGTATATGATGATCATCTCAACGTCCTTGTGCCATCTAAAAATAAGAACTCTATTTCGTATAGATTGAATTTATCAATGTATACACTAGAGAAATGGTGTACCAATAATCAGTTTCTGATAAATTTTAGGCTAACTAATGCAGTATCATTCAACAGTCAGATCGAACTTGGTTCAGCCGAAATTACATATTTACGCACAATGGTTACGGTCTTAGGTAACACTTTAGATGGATAACTGAAATGGGAAGCGCATTGTGAATATTATGCAGATAATTTAGGCTCAGTAGTGTTTACCTTAAAGGCAGTTAGATATCGTATTCATTTGAATATACTGAAAATCAACTATTATTCAAATTTTCTCTTCGTCTTGAGTTATGAAAATGTATTTTGGGACCAGTTCATTGGCAAATCGTGTTTTCACACAAAACTTGCAATTAGAATAACGCTGAGGATGAAATTTCATGAAATATGCCGTGGAATCTTCGAATCAAACAACGTACTCACCTTACCAGGCCTGTTTATGTATATGAGTTTGTTATTTATGCATAAGCACAACTATTATTCAGAGAAATTGAAGAATAATAACAATATAATGTGTGTTTGTTCACATTTCTATAACCAACGTCATTTGTCTTCAACAAAGAAGGGAACAACAGTGTATATCGCGATAAAGGTTTTCAACTGTTTTCCTCTCAATCTGAAAAAAAATTGACCTGAGTCTTTCAGTAAATAATTATATGAAATTATATATAATATGGAGTCTTCTTGTGAATTCATTAATTACCTTGAGTTTAGTGTTTAGTGGAAATGAACTTATTTCTTTGACGTATTTATATTTTATCAGGTCTCATAGGACGTGTGTGATATACCAATTATTAAAAAACACTTATTATCTAACTATATTATTTAAATATATATATATATATATATATATATATATATATATATATATATATATATATATATATATATATATATATATATATATATATATATATATATATATATATATATATTATATATATATATATATATATATATATATATATATATATATATATATATATATATATATATATATATATATATATTATTTATTTGAATTGTTGTTGCCTGTGAACTATTTTTAACTTTTTGATAATTATAAGCAATGACAGGCTTGGTGAATCTCAAAAAAACTCGATTTTATTAAAAAGTTTACGTTTCGCCACGACATTCGTGGCTTCGATATTTTTATTAATAACTTAGTTTCTATGACGGTGAAAGTTATTTCAAAGCTTTAGTGCCCGAAGCCAAGATGCCAGGACAGGGCACCTGAGGTTCCTTTCAAGCTCAAGTTGAATGAGAGATGACTAGAATTTCAAACACTCTGGTTTCCCATCACAGAGATGAAAGTTCTTGTGGAATAAAAAATATATATTTGTTAGTGAGAGTTTTTTGTTCTCATCATTAAATACTTTTAATTAATTTAGTGTTTAGAATCACTATTTCAACATCAAGTACAATCAATTCATAAAAAATGTAAACCTTGTATAATTATTTATATTAGTAAGAAAGTGTATATTATGTTGTTATGTTTGAGATGGAGTTTATATTATGTTATAATTTTTGTAAATTTTAGGCCTCAGTACCAGGAAACTGATTCGAGGTCAGAAATAAATAAACTTAATAAATAATATGCAAGATTCCCATAGTCATTTTCATACACTACATAAAGTCAACAAGGAAAATTCTTCAATACCTCGGAGTGAATTAACAAATTTCTGATTGTTCCCCAATACAAATAGTGACCGAGCTTCTATCTGGATAACAACCTAGAGCGCCCTCCACCAAAGATAACGGAAACTACATACACCACAGTTGCAGAGTAGACTTTTCATGTCAGGAAATATGTATTACGTGACGGGACTCTGCATTTTCGATCTAAGTGGCGAATTGTTGTTTGCCAATAACCTTGATAGAGGGCGCTCTGGGTTGTTTTCCAGATAGTAGTCCCGACCGCGATTTGTATTGGGGAACAATTAGAAATTTGTTTATTCACTCAGAGTAAAATGAGCTGCACTGATGAGATCTAATATTTTCGAAACAGCTTTATGCAGATTTTGAGTCGGGATGACTTGAGGATTTCTATAATTCACTGTTGGTTTGTGAATGTTGATTTCACTTGGAAAGTTGTTTGATAATTTTTAAATTATTGGAATTCATTGTTCACTTTATATAGTATTGATATTTTACTATCGAAACTTTTTCTTGAATGAAAATATATATGCATATTTGCGAAATTTCAATCCAGGTATTCTATTTCTTGAGTCAACTGAATGCAAGAATTTTATTTTACGAAATTCTTTGAACTTCATAGGTTCCAATAGCGCGCAATTTGTATGAGTGATTTAATTCCCAAGTGACTTGCAGATGCTGACAGAGAAATTGATAGGAAAATAACTTTTTTGGGCAATCTCCGGAAAGTACACTCTTTCCCGGCGCTTTTCCTATGAGAAAATAGCACCTTTCTGATCCAAAATTCACGTATTTCTCTGACCTGGCAAGGAACAATAACATCGATTTCATGGTACTTCATGAAACCAAATAATTAATAAATAAATAAATAAACAAATATATATATATATATACATATATATATATATATATATATATATATATATATATATATATATATATATATATATATATATATATATATATATATATATATATATATATATATATATATATATATATATATATATATATATATATATATATATATATATATATATATATATATATATATATATATATATATATATATATATATATATATAATCAAGTACTAGGACATTTATTTGAAACTAATCAAACAAACCTCCTAGCGGAGCTGGTTATACGAGTTCACGAAACATCGAAATGCCTCCATATACCTTGGACGGTGTATGTTAGAAACACAATCAATGGAAATGATAGACAGTCTGTTTCGCCCTTATTTGGGGCTCATCAGTATCATCCATCCATCGAAAGTGATAACCAACAAAATATTTCTAACGGCCTTATATATTCCTTCAAGTGACTATATGGCATATAAATATGACACAGCGCCACCAGTCGGAAACAAATGAACCACATCTTACAGATAGATGAAAACATTTCGGCAACGTGAACTCGTACGTCCTGACACCCGAAGGTGGTTACTATATGCGCTAAGCAAGAGTAAAGTTGCTACATCAAATCGATGTAATGCAACATTCACACATCGCCAGTAACAGCGCTCCGATTTTATCCTTCAAACAGGCAGCAAATGAATAGAAAACAGAATTCTTCATGTTATCGAAACACCTTCGTGGCATCGATTTGATGTAGCAACTTTACTCTTGCTTAGCGAATATAGTAACCACCTTCGGGTGTCAGGACGTACGAGTTCACGCTGCCGAAATGTTTTCATCTATCTGTAAGATGTGGTTTATTTGTTTCCGACTGGTGGCGCTGTGTCATATTTATATGGCATATAGTCACTTGAAGGAAAATATAAGGCCGTTAGAAATATTTGGTTGGTTATCACTTTCGATGGATAGATGATACTGATGAGCCCCAAATAAGGGCGAAACAGACTGTCTATCATTTCCATTGATTGTCATAAACAACTTAATGTTTCTAACATACACCGTCCAAGGTATATGGAGGCATTTCGATGTTTCGTGAACTCGTATAACCAGCTCCGCAAGGAGGTTTGTTTAATTAGGTTCAAATAAATGTCCTAGTACTTGATTTTATTGCCACGAACGTGTTTCGATAACACGAAGAATTCTGTTTTCTATGTATATATATATATATATATATATATATATATATATATATATATATATATATATATATATATATATATATATATACATATATACATCGGAAATAAAAAAATACGACTAAAAATTTGAAACAATTAAGCCCCCATTAATGATTCTAGAAAATTTAGTTAAATTCCCTTACTTTAAGCATTTAATATTTTAAATTCAAAACTGAATGTGTGATTTTCTTGGATTAAATGGTTTGCATAATGTGAATCCGACTTTTGATTAACAAATCTACGTTTGGTGCTGAAATTCTGGTCTGAAAGCTTCTGAAAGTTTAACCAATGTAAAGCTTATCACAATCACCGGAATTAGTTTTAAACACTCCTGATTCATTGTTTTTGTGAACGTTTTATTCATTATTTTTAATAAAACTTCCTAAGTTATAACCGGTAGGGTAAGAAATGTTGATGTTGTGTTCAGAAAAAAGTGATTTGAGTTTTTTACTTAAATTTTCGATGAAAGTGAGGCTGTTATATGTGATATTATTTTTGGTGAGGAGATACACCTGGCTAATCGCATTTTTGAAAAAGTTTTTATGTATCATATTTTCTATTACTATGCGGTTATAATTATTATTTACTTTTATTTGTGTTATTATATTATTCTCGATGTTAAAATTGATGTCTGCATGTGGTATATTTACTAAACGATGTATCATGCTATTGAACAAATCGTTGAGATCCTTTAAAAAACAGCTAAGTAAATGGTTGCTAGATGTTTCTGGTACAGAAGTAAGAAAATTGTTCAATTAAATCTTAGAATAATATAGAAAGGTAGAGTGAGTATACATACCTCTCATAAAAGTTTATAACTTCAGAGAGGACAAACTGACCGACATCTTTGTTTACCCTGTTAAATATATATGAAGATATATGTATGTTCAAATGAGAAAATGAAACTATTATTTTGATTTGTCTTATGCATATTTAAGATTAGGATTATGTAAGATTATGTAACTTAAATGTATCATTTAATTTTGGGTAAATAAAATTATTATTATTATAGTTATTGAAAGCTTCCATTTTGTGTTGGGCAGTAGGTACTATGTACGCCGTTATCAGTGTGTTATGGTTTGTGAAAAAATGGAAAATTATGTTTTTTATCCATTTTTGTTATTTTCGAATCCAAATAGTTAATTGAGTTACCTTTTTTTCATCTCTAAAGTGAATTTTATACAAGGGTGATGTAAAGTGTTAATGAATGTCCGAAAGCAGTCGAATTTGCCTAAGAGAATTTGCCAAATAATATCCAAAATCGAAAATTCAAAATGAGAAATAACTGATATACTTATTTATCGCAATTCTCCCTTAGAAAGAAGTGTATGGGGGTATAAATTATTGTGAAATTAAGCGCGTCTTCCATTTCACCCCTCAACACCAGAGATTATGGGCGATAAAATTCATCCCAATCGATAATGAACACTTGAAGATTCACAGCTTCAATCCAGGCGTTCAGTTTGCAAACGTGTAATTTCTACTAAAAGATAAAAGTTAGAGTATAATGCTGAGTTATGTATTTTTCAACGAGTGCACTTGTAGATACTTCTTAATTAACTGGTCTTCACTCACTTAATTACTGATTCCGAATCGATTATCCGAGAAGTTCAATCGCTTGAATGCACCGCTCTCATAAATTGGTGAATTTTTTATTTTAGCGATAAAGATCAAGACGCCACAGCAATATTCGACTTTAAATCCGCCGTTTTTCTTATTTACAGATATCTGAGATCTTAACAACTTAGTACAGTAATTTCATTGAGTTCAGTAGTTTCAAATTCGAACGATATTGAAGTTTTTTGTTTAGAAAATACTCACCAGGCTGATTTGTTTATGGACACAAATTTGAGGAATTCTATTTTCCACTTCTCATTACTAGGTTTAACACTAAATTCTTTTTCGGTAAATGTCCGGAAATTATGCTGTTTCTTGCTCTTTCTTTGGGGAAGTAGCAATTTACTAGCCTATCCCGAAAAGTACGCATTAATAAACAAAAGTGTATGAAACTATAGATAGGTGTATGCTTTAGAAGCATTGAGTTGGTAGTAATCACGAAAACCAAGAAGATTCAGTAGTTATAAGATAATCAAAAGAGTGAAATAAACTTTTCTTACAGGGTGATTAAATAGTGACATGTTTTCTTCATCAAAGTTTAAATCCTTCTGCGGGCAATTACGGGTAGCTCAGGCAGCAAACAAGTACACGGTGTTATAGCCTCATGTATTCTGAGAAAGATGTTTTTTCAATCGTCTGCTTATCTTGAGCCGTTCGGGAGATATTCATGTGTCCATGATCGATCACATTTATCGCGCGAAATTTTCTAAAACTTTTCTGTTAATTTGCAAAGAAGGCTGTGCATACAAAATTGACATTTTATTACAAAATGATAACTGTGTTTATTTGGTTTCGTTTGTTTCTCAATATTACAAGTCTCCTGAATATTTTCAAAATTACCGAACTAACTGACTATAACAGTTTAGAATGGGTTTTCGCTATTTTACTAATTTGTAACCATCCTTCTATTTACCCCCTACACAATTTGTCATCTATTCATTTGTTGTATTAGATATAACGGAGAACCATATTTAATTTGCTTTTAGCATCTAAAGAAAGTGAATTTTTACCGAAACGTAGGTCAAGCGTTATTTCATGGAATAAATATGTAAATTGTTTTTATAAAACATTGTTTTGAAACTTTTATTAATTTACGCGATAGATCGGCCAAATCAATTCAAAATAACAAATAAACAAAGTTGTCAAATTGTAATAAAATTTTGTTTGCAAAGTCTTCTTCAGAAATTAACAAAAAAGTTTTGAAAACTTCGTGCGAAAGATGTGAGCAGTTTCTCGAATGGCTCAAGACAAATAGATGATAAAAAAAAAATTATACAGAAGATATGTGATTATAACACTGTATACTTTTTTTCTGCCTAGCTGCCCAATATTGCCCGCAGAAAGATTTGAACTTGGACAGAGAAAGCATGTCACTATTTAACACCCTGTACAATGAGTGTATTCAATTTTTTTGATTATCTTGTAACCACTGCATTTTTTCAAAGAACGGAGCTACAATTTGGTGAAAAAAATTATTTAAATCGGATCACCAGCTGAGAAAATATTCACAGTCAAAACTTAGGGAATATTTGAGCTATGCTGCGGCGCAGTGTATATATATATATATATATATATATATATATATATATATATATATATATAGATTTAGATATATATATATATATATATATATAATTTTTTTCATATTCCGCCATTTCACATTTTTTTCATTTACCTATATTAAATTATTTATCTTTCAATATTGAAATAATCATCCTACATCTCCTAATTTAAAATGTTTTAATTTATTTGCTTATTTTACTCTTTCAATTTGACACAAGATTTTTGTAGGCTAACGATGGCAAATTTCAAGTGGTCATATCTAATGTTCAGTTTAATGTTAGAACATATACTGTCTTTCTTAGCATCTTTGCTTGAGATCAATATAAATGTTAATTTGAATTGGCCATCGATATCCTACAGAGACTCTTGGAAGATTTTGAGCTTGAAATTGTATGTTGATTTGCCCTGAATTATTTTAGTCACTTTGGTTGGAGCTATAACTTCACTTTGGCTGGAGCTAAAGAAACTTTAACTGGAGCTACAAAAGAACCTCAGCTAGAACCAGAAAGCAACAGTGGACAAAACTTACAATCGTGGAGGACAAGAATAGGCAAACAACAGTGAATACAATCCACCAAGATTATAAAATAATAAGATAAGTCTACTTTGTAAATGCAAAGATGATATTCTTGTTATTATTCCTGAAAACCAGTCAGAACCAATATATATAATCTCTCTCAGCTAGCTTGGGCAAATAATGAGGGAGAGTACCTACAAAATTTTTTTGCAGAATATATATTTCAGTATATACAGCTCTAATCAACTGATGAACTTGCTGAAATTCAAGAGGCACCTATATTCAAAACGATTTAATACGAAAAGGCGCTTTACCGTGAAAATCGTAGACGTTTTACAATCCCCGAAGCTTCTGCACTCCACAAATGCTTTAGTCTATCGATTACGGAAGTTATCAGTTGAGTTAAATCCCCTTATTTCTGCAGTTTCATTTTATGTAAATACACTAATTGCCTCTCGAATTTATATCATTTCCTGGAGAAGACAGGCAATATAATTTATTGGCCCAAGTTCAGAATTGTAGGATTATGTGTAATACAGTTACAATCTCTGTATCCATTTTAAATTAATCAACTATAAGGTATATTCATGACTTTATAAAGAAATAAAAAACTAACTTTTCACAGGTTGAAATGAAAATCTATCGAGTAAACGCGTTTCGCCATAACATTGACTTCATCTCGTACTAAATTATGGTATTACAAAACAATCTATTCATACGAAAAATTGAATATAACAGAGGGGTTCCTAGGGAAACTAAATAAAAATAAGCAATTCATTCAGAGTTATTAGTAGGTACATTAAACAGATTAAGGAGAGGAGAAGAGTTAACTTCAATCTGGTCGTTAACTAGGTTTCCGAAATTTTTATATTTATTGATGTAAAGGGATTCCTAACCGTTGATTTTGTGGAGACTATTTTCTGACTGTAATATTTTATAAATATGATTAAAGGTATGTTTTTCTTGAATAAGATGGCACGCATAATTAGGGTCAGTTTTCTGCTTAATATAGCTACGATTGTGTTCGTGTATTCGAGTTCTGAAATTTCTAATTGTACGTCCTATATAGAATTTTTCACAATCATTACAGTCGAGTCTATAAACACCAGTACGTTCATCTCTATGAATTTTTGATTTGTTGTTTTAATCAATTTTCCAATGCTATTGTTGGTTTTATATGAAAGTTTGAAATTTTGTTTACGAAAAAACAACTTCAGGTTTTCGGAAGGTTTGCCTACGTATGTTAAACTGTTAAATACTGTACTTTTCTCGGATTTAAGTGGATAAACTTCTGAAATTGCCGTTTGGTATTTTTTTCAATTCAATAAAGTATATTTCCTAATATTCACTGATGATTCTATGTAGGGAGATGATTGAAAAAATTGTAATATTTCTATAAGGAGAGTGTGTTGTTAATTGTGCTTATATAATTATGTTGTGCTTCACTATTCAACTTTTTCATGATTATTTCAAACGATTTATGGTACTTTGTATTGAAATCACTGCCTGGTCAGTTCTTCAATTATTGTATCACTGCAGAAACTAATTTTACGATACCACTTTTGATTTATAACATCTTTGCTCTCGCTAAATGGCATTTCATTGAACATATTTCGTGATGCTAATGGAAATGTGTAACCGAAAGAATGAACATACGAGCACCAAAAAAATGTATTCTGTGAAATATTTCACGTTTTTATTCGCATTTGCCCTAAAATCCCTCCAAACGGAAAGTATGGAAGTAATTGTAAAATGTCTGGTATATTGATATATATATATATATATATATATATATATATATATATATATATATATATATATATATATATATATATATATATATATATATATACTAGCTGACCCGGAAAACGTTGTTCTGCCATATAAATTATTTTTATCTATCTATCTTTCTATCTATTCATCTATCTGCCGATGTATATCTATTTATCTAACTATCTATCTAGATAGTTATCTGTCTTTCTATCTATCTATCTACATATCTATCTAACCCGGAAAACGTTGTTCTGCCATAAAAATTATTTTTATCTATCTGTCTTTCTATATATTCATCTATCTGCTAATCTCTATCTATCTATCTAGATAGTTATCTATCTTTCTAACTATCTATCTATCTATCTATCTATCTACATATCTATCTATCTACCTATCTGACCCGGCAAACGTTGTTCTGCCATATAAATTATTTTTATCTATCTATCTATTCATCTATCTGCCGATGTATATCTATTTATCTAACTATCTATCTAGATAGTTATCTGTCTTTCTATCTATCTATCTACATATCTATCTAACCCGGCAAACGTTGTTCTGCCATAAAAATTATTTTTATCTATCTGTCTTTCTATATATTCATCTATCTGCTAATCTCTATCTATCTATCTAGATAGTTATCTATCTTTCTATCTATCTATCTATCTATCTATCTATCTATCTATCTATCTATCTATCTATCTATCTATCTATCTATCTATCTACATATCTATCTATCTACCTATCTGACCCGGCAAACGTTGTTCTGCCATATAAATTATTTTTATCTATCTATCTTTCTATCTATTCATCTATCTGCCGATGTATATCTATTTATCTAACTATCTATCTAGATAGTTATCTGTCTTTCTATCTATCTATCTAGATAGTTATCTATCTTTCTAACTATCTATCTATCTATCTATCTATCTACATATCTATCTATCTACCTATCTGACCCGGCAAACGTTGTTCTGCCATATAAATTATTTTTATCTATCTATCTATTCATCTATCTGCCGATGTATATCTATTTATCTAACTATCTATCTAGATAGTTATCTGTCTTTCTATCTATCTATCTACATATCTATCTAACCCGGCAAACGTTGTTCTGCCATAAAAATTATTTTTATCTATCTGTCTTTCTATATATTCATCTATCTGCTAATCTCTATCTATCTATCTAGATAGTTATCTATCTTTCTATCTATCTATCTATCTATCTATCTATCTATCTACATATCTATCTATCTACCTATCTGACCCGGCAAACGTTGTTCTGCCATATAAATTATCTTTATTTATCTAAATAGGGGTTGATCGTAGAAGGGTGAAAATTTAGGGTTATATATATTTTTGAATGCTGTATCATAAAAAAACAGAAAATGTTATCAGAAAAATAAAGAAAAAAATTAAGGCGTGGGCTACCCTTAACATTTAGGGGGATGAAAAATAGATTTTGTCAGATTCTCATACCTAACCGATATGCACACAAAATTTCATGAGAATCGGTCGATTCATTTCGAAGGAGTTTAACAAATAAAAATAAGGGTTGATCGTAGAAGGGTGAAAATTTAGGATTGTATGTATTTTTGTATGTTGTATCATGAAAAAATAAAAACAAAAAATTTTGTAAAAAGAATAAAATTTAGGGGTGGTTTACCCTTAACAATTAGGGGGATGAAAAATAGATGTTGGCCGATTCGCAGACCTACTCAATATGCTCACAAAATTTCATGAGAATCGGTCAAGCCGTTTCGGAGGAGTATGGGAACGAACATTGTGACACGAGAATTTTATATATATATATATATATATATATATATATATATATATATATATATATATATATATATATATATATATATATATATATATATATATATATATATATATATATATATATATATATATATATATATATATATATATATATATATATATCTTGAGAGGAGTGTTGCCGTGTAATCAAAACATCAATTGTACTTTCTTTGGGTTCTCGGCAATTAGTTAAAAGGGCAATTAATAAACGAAAGTCATTCGTCAATACATCTATATTTCGAACCTTAAGCGGTTCTTCTTCAGGATGCTAAAATTACATAAAAATTACCTTACAACATTAACATAAAAATTTCTAACTTACATCTGAACAAGACTCAAAAAAACAACAGAATGAACATGGCAAAACCTCAAAAGGAACTCTAATTCCCCTTAAACTTGAAAAATATTACCAACCAGACCGTGTTCAATAGTTTGACAAGGGAGCAATTTTGTAGGTTATATTCATAGAGTATTTGGGTTGTTCATAGAACCCTCATTCGACAACTGGAATAAGAAAAGAGTGAATAGGTTCATGTACCAACAATATTTATGCGTTGGACTCATCGATCAATTGTGGTGCACCAATTATGTCGAAAGATAGTAAATAACTGTATATGCTACTTAGATTACTGATGTCAGTCTTTCTGTTTATGTTATTGGCCCTCTCATTGATTGATATATATATATATATATATATATATATATATATATATATATATATATATATATATATATATATATAGTAATCATAATATATGGAGTTGATGATACCTCCTTTGAGTAGCTGGAGTTTTGGGGGTGATAAGGGTGGTTTGAAATAGTGCAGAGGAATATTTTGGATGAAAGGAGATTA